>WJFA01000358.1:0-41985 GCA_009870155.1 Pseudobourletiella spinata
TGTGTGTGTGTGTGTGTGTGTGTATGTGTATGTGTGTGTGTGTGTGTGTGTGTGTACCGATATATTTTGTGCATTTGTGCCCGAGTATGTGATTTCGAGCACACATCTGCTCATAAGTCTTTGTGTGTCTGTGTCGCCATGATTGCGTGTATGTGCCGTCGGCCCGAGTTTGCGGCTTCGTGCCTGTGTAGCGGCGATTGTGTGTAAGTGCCTGAACATGTGACTGTGTTTGGGACAGTTTGTGCATGTGACAGGGCCTGTGACTGTGTGAGGATGCATGTGTATGTGATGGTGTGACTATGCCAGTATGAGGATGCATATGGATGGGATTGTGCAGGTGTGTACATGTACATGTGACTGTGCGTGTGTGCCTCCCTGTACTTGTGCATACTTGGAAAGTGAGAAAAGATTAGGATGATGACGACGGCGATGATGATGGTGATGATGATGATGATTCCACGATGAGAGTCTTGTTTGCAATATTCCGCCTAGTAAAACAATTTCAGGAGGCGCCATAAGGAATGTAAATTTTCGAATTCCGGAACCGGGGAACCCACATTAATTTTCGGCCTCATAAATAAAAGACAGGAACATGGGGAAGCAGACGGTGGGGATACATCTTACGTGCCTACATCTCTATAGCCGACCTACCTCTATGGATCGCCTCCACAGAGATGCAAACTCCTCGAGTACACACGCACACGCAACAACTTTGCATAAACACACACACACACACACACACACACACACACACACACACACACACACACACACACACACACATTCACATACACATGGACCTCTGAAATATTTACACCAGTCCGCCTCCTTTGACACACGTGTATATATATATATATATATATATATATATATATAAACATTTCGGAGGAAGTCCTTGTAGCTTCCACGTATATGTCTCATACGTATGTGTGTCTGTGCACTTTAGTGTAAGTATGTGCTAAGAAATAGTAGCGGGATGAACTCTGTAGGCCAATTGAGCCCGCTTCAGCGGGGTTACCCCGTAGTACGCTAAGCCATTCCCCCGTATCAATCTTTTCTATTCAGCTCTTGAAATATATGCGCCCTACTCATCCTCCGCGCTCTCCCACTTCCCACAGAGATTACTGAAAGACAATTTGAATTTGAAGAGGGACCTCTCCACGCACCCACTTACACAACCCACCGTCCTAGCTCATCCCGCGCTCTCTCTCTCTCTCTCTCTCTCTCTCTCGTTCCACATCATCATCTACCATGCTCGGATCTCCTCCACATCGTATACATTCTTTCTTATTGTGAAACCTCCAAGTTCTGGCAGCAATGTACAAAGAGCTACAGGCCTGCTCCGTGGTGACAACACCCGTGTGTAGTGCACCACCATACAGTAGTCATAGCCCCTTGCTCATGTGGTGACAACCAGGGGCAATGTGTGTGACATAGTCAAAACAATTTTTTCCCACTTCGCATCCGGCCTAAAAGCCTCCACAGGACTCACAGACACAAAAGCATAGTCATAGTGTACAGAACGAGTTCCTTCCCCATAGCCCACAACAACTCCTACTACAACCTCACCCTGACTACCTCCACACCTCAATAACTTTCTCGTTGAGTTTAAAAATAATAATGTCGGTAATAATAATATGAATAAATCCCAGGGGGAACCCGGTGCCGTTGCCAAATCCGAATACCTCGTTCCAGACAATGCCCCTTCAAGAATGTTGTACTACAGGGCCATGGAATTTCCAATGGAATCCTTATCCCTCTCACTAGTACCACTGCTACTAGTAGTAGTAGTAGTAGTACTACTACTATACCCCACCAACACATCGGGGCTCGGATAGGAGTTGAACAAGTGGAACTGAACTATCAAGACCGCCACCGTCACCACTATCACTACCACCACCACCACCACCGCCGCCACCACCTCCTGAAACCCACTTATCATGCCGGAGAGGGCCATTTGGATGGATTCACATGACAGGAATGACTTGCGAATTATGTCTCAGCTCAAGCCATATAGCATTCAGCCGGAGGAGCATTGAATACAGCCATTGGCCCTCTTTTCACCGGCGCCAACCAGGACACTATAATCCCTTGTCCCCCTTTACGATTATTACACATGCCCCTCCGTACTCTCTCTCTCTCTCTCTCCCGCCTCTGTCAGTCAGCCGTAGTGTCAGAGTGAGTGAGTCTGACTGCCGTCAGCTAGTTAGCCTCCGCCGCCGTTGCCGTCGCCGAATGAGAGATTTTATACGAGACGGCCGCGTGTCCCCGAGGCCCTTGCAGTTTGTTCCCGTCAGCCCCAACTGTCAGCATGGACTGGACAGTTTCTTAATAGAATTCCAACAAAGGTAATGGACGGATGTGTGTGCAGTTTAGGCGGGGTGCACATTAGTTATAGCTCGTACATTTACATGCGTGTTGGTGTGTGTGTGTATGTCATATGTGTGTGTGTGTGTGTGTGTGTGTGTGTGTGTGTGTGTGTGTGTGTGTGTGTGTGTGTGTGTGTGTGTGAACGGGCGGGACAGGCTGGTAATTTTTCACACATTCCTCATCATCACCAGCAACATCCACGTACACAAGGCGGAAATTTTTCACATCAAAAAATCCACCACAACTCCTCTACGTAAACATAGACATCCCCTCAAAAATTACTGCAATCAATTTTACAACTTGAACAGCACGCACATAATTCCTCACATCCACGCGGCACACACACATACATGCACACACATACACAATTCCACACATCCACTTGGTACACACCCGCACACCCGTACATATCCGCCCGACACACACCCCACACATTACGACCAGATTGGAAACGAAGCCCCGGCAGTACAACACAACATCACGCTACAGCCCTACGCACTGTACGCACATGAACATCCATTGACACACACACACACACACACATACCTTCCACACATGTAACGAACGCACCAAGCTGATAGCACTAAGGTAGTATTCGTGTAACAGTGGAGTGCACGCACGGGCGAAGTACTCCGTGCTCACACCACAACTGATAACACTACCATGATCCGCACGCACAAGGAGCCATATACCATGTCACACTAATGGACAAACTCATCCATCCCATATGCACACACACACACACACATAGCTAATCACCGGACTGTATGAATTTTGAAAAATAGGCTCGCGGCCCCGTACTCTACTGCACACATGAAAGCCTCCAAGCTACACACACACACACGCACGCACGCACACTGTGCAGAGACCTTAAAAAACCTGACGAGTTAAATGCTAAGCATAAAAGTTTAACACCAGTCAGCCAACCAGCTCGCTCTTCCATCCAGCCCAGTGCCACATGAGCGCTAAATCTTCAACGATGATAAATGCCACGGGAGCAGGAGGGGAAAAAACGGCTCTTCTTCTCAAATCCTCATATCGGCCGCTCATCCAAAGAAGTCCTCCAAAAGAAGTCTATCTATCTTCTCTCACAGGGACATGCACACACACACACACACACACCCGTACGCACACGCATCCACTCCATACTATGATTATCAGCCTTAAAGGCTAACTCCCTCGGATCTCTCTCCCTTTCTCTCTATCTATACATATACGCACATGTGTAGGCATAGGCACATCCAGGGACTTCCAACAGTATTATATGTACGCACAGTGTACCACAATACGGGATGACTATGATGATTCGGGAAAATTCAAGCTTGACAAAAGATAATTTGTCTTACACAGTTTGAGCACATAATTACACGGGCAAGTTACAGTTTGGGTAACTAACTACCAGCCACTTACTCTTAAACCTTGTACAGAAGGGTTGTTGGACAGTCCCTTGGGTTCTCACTCAGTCGACTCAGTGTAGTAAATCCATATGTGTAAGTATGTAGGGGCTCCCGAACCACGGTATTATTACCACTGCTACTACTACTACTATTATTATTATTATTATTATTTTTATAAGAGCCTCGCTGTAAGGAGGAGAGGAACCCTCGCCGTGCTTTGGAGAGCATACAATTCCATCAGAGAAAGGGATGATGGAGAGAAAGAGCTGCTAGCGCGTACAAAAAAAAACCGTCATTCACCCAAACATACATTCTTACGGAAGTGACATCCCCCCTCCACATTACAATAACGCTTTTCTAAACCGTCAGTCAGGGATATAACATTTGAAGAAGGATTTAAAAGCTCTCTCTGTATATCTCTCTGTGTCGCCCCTCTCGTTCGCTCGCTGGCTCTCTCTCTCTCTCACTCACTCACTCACTCACTCACCCGCTTGCTTACTTACTTGCTTTCAAATGGAGTCCTGTTGCTAAGGCGTTGCAAATCACCTTCTTCAAGTATCACACCCTGTCAGCTAATTATTCAACAGCTATAATATAACATTTCAGCTCGCGGGTTGACGACTGCCCGCATTACACAATGCTCCCATTAACTAACACCCTTGTGCAACCCTCCTTTGTTCTCATAGGAAGACAGGCACACACACACACACACACACACACACACACAAGCATTGCGTAAACACGCACTTTATTGGACTTACGCATATACACATACTTTACACACAGGCGAACGGGGTTCATAAGACTTTACGCACATAAATTGACTCACACACGCACGGTCTTTATTCAACTCCACGCAAGTATACATTGAAACAGAGGACTTTACTGAACTCTACACTGCATACATGGACAGACACACACGGACTTTACTGAACTCTACGGACATGCACAAAGTTACAAAGGCGTGCCACATATAGGCCAGTGCGTATAGGCCTACACACAAGGATTCTAGTCCACCGTACACAAACGTAATTGTACGGAACCAGCGGCCTGCACACGTATGTAAACAGTATACATACAAATATAAACTCTCGTTTACAACACACACTTCTTCTGCAAGACTATAGCCTGCACATACAGTAAATATGACCAGGCTCTCGGTCACACACGCGTAGAAAACAGGCTTTCATAAAAAGGCATTTAGTAGTAAGCATACATTTACAAATACAAACTATATGGCATCGTACTAAGGCTAACTTGGTAGCCCTGCATTTCAAAACACACACACACACACACGCACTGGGCCCAGTCCATCATATAAGAGGCATTTAGTATTAGCCAAACCCACATTTACACACACACAATAGCATCGCTACGAAGCAGACACAGTGGACCCAAATAGCCACTTTAAATATGCAGAGGCAATCAGAAAAACAGATCCACAAACACGGTTCCATTACCCTTATTCAAGAAGACAGGCTCACTCTCACACACAGTCCGAGCTGAAATGACTTTTAGCAACAGCACACCACTGTGCTCTCTACCACTGCTAGTCGGAGCAGCTGAATTTCTACGCGGACAAACACTGCAAGAATAATAGGAAAGCCCATATGCAGGCGGAGCTCAATATACCCCGGCCATGGGATAGAACGCAATGCAACCAAGGGTCCAGACTCGTACAATGGCAAAAATCCATAAAATCTTGCATAAACTCCGTCGTAAATGTCACATGTGCCTGCACACAAATGCCTCCGCAGACTGGAACCACAAGACAGAAAAGGCGGACCGTCATAAAATTCATCTGCTCAATTCATCCCGTGTAGGATTTCTCCCTTCTTCCCCGGCTCCCACTGCACTACACTACACACTTTACCACACTGTAAAGCTACAGCAACCAGACGGACGGGACGGAACCGTCCCAATAATAATAACCAACAACAAAGTGGCCTTCCCAAGAATAAGACTTTATTCAACAGCAACATGGATTTTTTAACAAAAGTATCCGTCGTCGTAAAGACGACGACGACTACCACCACTACTGCACATTATTTTACGACCTAAACTTCCCTCCAGGGCTATCACACAATCCTCACAGCAGCAACAACACAAAGTATTCCTAACAACACACGCACACACACACACTGTACACACACGCATACACACACACACACGCATACACACACACACACTGTATACACACGCATACACACACACACACATACTGTACACACACGCATACACACACACACCAGCAATATTCCACACATAAGCCTTCAAAAAGTCACCCTTACTAAATGGGTTAATACAGCACACCAGGGGAAAAAAAACCTGGGATTCTGTCCTCATTCATCCCATATAGGGGACCTCATTGCTCAAATTACTCAACATCAACTCAACCGTCGTCTCAACATTTTTGTAATTTGCTCAGGAAAAAAAACTTCACACACACACACACACACACACACACAAATCTACCAACATTCCAAAAGAAGGGAAACTTCAAACTCTCCGTGAAAAAAATCATGTTATTATTACGAGAGTGAGAAAATCACATTTAAAGGTCCACTCCTCCTCCTCCACCTGACGACAACATTAGGCACAGTGAAGGGCTACAACGATTACGCGCACTCACTCAACCCACAGCCCCCCCCCACTCCGCCTTATCATTCCCCATTCCACAGCTCATTAAGCCACAGAGTCATTGGAGTTGGGGGGAGGTGCGGGGGTAAGCGGAAAAAATAAACCATAAATATCACGTTAAACCACAAAAGAGTCAACCAGTTCAGCCGGGTCGTAAAAACCAAAGAGGGAAGGAGAAAAAAAAACCAGAACATTTCCACGTTGCTCGAGTGAAAGGAGCTGAGCGGGGGGGGTGAGGATGGGAAGAACGTGAGGAGGAAGATTTCGTAGTTTTGTAGCACTGTACAGTCAAGCCTACTATGTAGCCTTATCCCTCTCCACTCTTCCCAAATGCACCGGAGATGGGGACAATTATTTTAAACGACGCTATCCTTTCGCGCTCCAATCCACTACCCCTACCATGTAGAATGCCACGGTCAAATATATCTACACATTTATTCTACAATTCACCCCCTCCAGTGACAAGGGCTGAGCTCCTCTCCGGGCATTTGAATCTATCACACACAAATTACACAGTCACAAGTAGTATGTGTACGTACTTCAAAAACATGAACAAAGCTACACACACACACACACACACACACACACACAAACAATAATTCCAGTCCTTCTAGTTTCCACAGTCATCATTGTCATCGTCATCATCATCATCATCATCACCATCGCCAGATCCTATCCCAACCTATAATCATTCCGGATCCCGAAAGCTCTGTGTATATGTAAATCTCCGGGACTAATAATGATGAAAAGGCCTGACTACTCCTTCAATCCTAATAATATCCATTGTGTGTGCAAATCCAAGGTGGTGACTACAAAGTCCCTCAAATGTAGCTAATATTCAGCCTCAAGTCTCACTCAAACTAACGATAGAAATACAGAACACTGTTATACAAATACGATCCATTTAAATTCTCAGAAGCAATGGCGGTGTATGTATAATGCGGGCCCGACCATGATGATGTTACCATTGAAAACCCTGGCCTAGACCTATCTCTACCCTTCCTTTGTTCTGTCCCCCGTCCAAAAAGTATAACTAATATCCTCCTCTCGACTACATGCTCCTACCTCCATCCTCTTCAAGTAGAAAAAGCTCTTGTTGACTACCTCAAGTCAATTCCTTGGCAACTTCACATCATCATCATCATCATCATCATCATCAGCATCAGCATCCCCATCATCGTCATCAGCATCATCCCACAGCATAGCATTGTAGGTATAGGACCTCCAGAGGGAAAAAATACAAGTTTAAAAGGGTGAAAAAAAATTCTTTGTGAACTAAATTTAGACACACACAATCAGCCACAGCGGCACATACACACCGTTGTTACATACACATTCGTAGGCACACACTCCTACTTCGCCTTCCCTTCACCGTAACAACAAGGATGCGGGGACGGGTGAAGCGAAGCGGAGCAAGGAAAACGCTTTTGAGTCACTCACTCACTCACACTCACAGTAGTCACAGTAGTGTGGCGGAGACTCACCGAGTTTAATTCTCAGTTCAATGCATCTCCACTGTGTATGAGAGTGGGAGGGTGGGGGGGAGTGAGTGAAAAAAATATCATCATATCAAAACCTTTGCTTCTGTTCAAATTTCCACATGTTATTATATATGTGGCTGCATAGGGGAACTTCAAAATGACGGCATACCTCAACTTGAACCACCGCTGCCGCCCGGTTCCGCTGCTGCTGCTGCTGCTGTGGCTATGTACCAACCATACCACGAGCAGTACGGGTTGTCATATGAGGAACTTCTGTGAGAAGTCATACTTTTACTGTATGCACACAACGTGCCAAATCCTCCCTCAAACTTAAAAGCCCGAGTCCCAGCCAGCCAGCCAACCAACAACCAGTCAGTGAGCCAAAGGGGAAAAAATGTCCCCGAAATATCTCGGCATGCTCTTCAAGAAGACGAAGAAGAAGAAGAGTTTTGGCATATTCCAAGGGGAGATGAGAGCCTCCCATGGTAATTCTTGGGAGCATATGGAACTTTTAACGAATCCTTTCAAGTGTGCCATCCGTCGTTCGCCTCTGACGTACATGACCTTCTGCCGCGGATGCAGGCTATGTAGTGCAACTCTCAAGGGTGAACGATGATGATGATGATGATGATGATGATGAGGATGAGGATGATGAGGAGCATGCTGATGCTGAGAATGATGAGGAGCATTTGAGCGGGATGACGGATCAAATGTTAATCTTTATTGATTACAAGTATGAAGAATGATGTCCACACTTTTCTAAAAATGTCTCGAGGAACTTCGAGGTCACAGTTGTACTCTTTTAGTAGTGGCACGCAGGAGTATGTACTGAATAATGAATACTCAGTAGTAGTGGTCGTAGTAGTAAATTGTGCAGTTTTATAACGGCAGCAATTTAGAGCCGTTGATCATATTGGCAAACCAGAAGTTGCCAATGAGTCCATTTGGATATCGGGCTGACGTCAGATAATATTAGTGATTCAGTGTCGGGAGGTGGGGTTTAATTACCCTCTAATTCAAACAGACTCTGTACAGAGGGACATAAGCTTATACTCTTTGAGGAACATTACCGTTTGTTGCGTAACTGGAATGATTAGGAGTTGGTGGTGGGTTGATGTATAATTTCATGGAATTTCCAGATCCAATGCAATGGTAGTGGTGGCAGTAGTCAAGGAAGCGCTGGGAATGTCCCTCTGGACTTGTTTGTGGGAATGGGCGGCGGCGGCGGCGGCAGCAGCGGGTGTGTAAGCGGTTCCGTGTACCACTTTGACAGGGAACATGGGAGCGGTGGAGTTGTGTGTATGGGGATAATAGACAGTGGGATGAGGAAGTACATGGAGGCGACGCGGTTGAGCTGGGGCATTAATCTTAATCATCCGGAGAGTTCTGGTATTACGTATGGTAAACTATTTGATGGGCTCACGTGCGTGTGTGCTGGTGAGTAAACGCAAGTGCGTACGTGCGTGTGTATGTGCTCGTACGTACATGGGCGTTTGTGATTGTGTGGATATGTGTGCTTTTAAGTAAATGCAAGTTTCTGTATTTGTAGGCGTGGATATGGAGAACTGTGGTTTTGCGGACATTTGGAACTTTGTGAGTTTCCAGGTATGTACAAAAGTGTGTGTGTGTGTGTGTGTGTGTGTGTGTGTGTGTGTGTGTGTGTGTGAATATGGGCAAGTACATGTGTGGATGTGTGCACATGGATATGTGCAAGTGTGTGCGTAACATCATTTCTCCGCTGCTCATGTTCTACGAGTATTAGTGTGTGTAGTCGGCGGTGTTCTTCCCTGATCTGATGAGCAGGAAAGGAGTTTGAGTTGGACGTCCTGACTGGCTGACTGACTGAGTTTTGTGTTGTGTATAATAGATTAACCGAGCCGACACACACGCGTAATTTAGGAGAAAAATGTTTTCTTGAAAATCCTGTCACACATTTCTCCCTCTCTACAGTTGTTATTATCCCGACGACTCCGGCGACGTAATTAGCTATAAGCCAACAGCAAATAGGGATTAGCACTGGGGTTTGAGTGAGCAGGAGTCATTAGTAACGTGTCAGTCAGTTTGGGCGACGGCGGTTCTGCTAATGCTACTACCACTGCTGCCACTACTAGTACTACGACTGTAAGAGCTCTCGGGGACAATCGTATGGGAAACTGATGTTGTCAGGCGGGACGGGAATTGACTCCATCGGATTTGCTTGTACGACAAGGTTGAAATTAAGGAAATTAACACGGGAGCATCGGATAACAGCAATTAGCGTCGAGTACACATGGGCTATGCCGGAATGCTCCTTCCTAACACATCACATGACAATATTATCCCTTCTCGACACACACACACACACACACACACACACACACATGGCAAACACTGCATGTACTCCTCAAGTTCACCGGCTTCCTCGAAATCATCCGTAATCCGTAATGACTAGAATCCTTGTTCCACATGTGTGGACGTAGCCGGGATTGCATAAGTCATTTACACGTGCGTTCCCATGTTTCCACCAGAATGTGTAAAAATATCAAACCTTCGAAGCATGCGCACGAATGAATGACATCATGGGGAAAGGACATGCGCACTTGTGACATTGAAACGTATTTTCAAAATATATTTACATGACCTTGAACTATTAAACTTGCTCGATCTCCGCACAACTCCAGTAACGTTTGAGCGTCGTAGTTCACTTTGCACTTGCGCAGGGTCAGAGAATAACTCACCGCCAGTGCGCACTGACTGACTGAGTCAGACTAGTCAGAAAATGAGATGCTGAACATGCGCACTGCGCAATATCCCAGAATAACATTGTATGTATCCAATGAACCAATCTGAGGCTGAGAATAAAACACTGCATGTGCCCCCTAAATAATGGCTGCGAATAAAATACTGCGCATGACACCTAAATAATGCCCGAGAATAAAATACTGCGCATGGCACCTAAATAATGCCCGCGAATAAAATACTGCGCATGGCACCTAAATAATGCCCGCGAATAAAATACTGCGCATGCCCCCTAAGCCCACAAAACACTGTAAATGTCCCCTAAATAACGTCAGTAAATAACGCACTGGACATGCCGCCTAATTAATGTCAGAGAATAAACACTGCACATGCGCACTGCAATGCTAATAATACATATGCGCACTCACAGTAGCCTTTCCTACAGACCTGCCCGCGACCTCCACACCAGGGTTTCTAACTTCTGCTCACCAATGAAAAACCTCCTCCCTCCGCACCCGCGGCAAAACCCTGCACATGCGCTTCGCAGTCATCCAAAAAAAGGATTTAACATCCATCAACTGACAATATAAATCCGCAAACTCATTACGACTCCTATGCATGTCGGGACAGACGGTGACTCTGTGAGCCGCACGATCCCAGCCCAACATTTTCCATCCACCCTATCATTCCCAACAACAGGACTTCTCCTTGCAACTTCAAATCCCCAATATATAAATCTCTTGAGCTGCCACTACTCCGGCGCCTTTCCACGTGCACACACTTCAGATTTGACACTAACTATCCCACTCCACTGCCACGTGGTAATATGCAACCTTAATGATTTAAAAATCATGTCACACGCCCTACGCAATCTAAACCTCTCTAACTCCCTCCACCAAGGCTCTTTCCGCTATTCCGTCCGCACAAACAAACACACACACACACACACACACACACACACACACACACACACACACACACACACACACACACACACACACACACACACACACACACACACACTTGCACAGGCACCAACCTGAACCAACGACCGAAACACATCTAACATAAATCTAATTTCCTAAACCTCCACCAAAAGTGAAAAAGTCCTCACGGAACAAGCCACCACATCTTATGCTTCCCATCCTCATGTATGCAAATGCATATGCACTCGCTCACGCTCACTCCCCTCCCATACACTCCGCGGATGCTAATGGACCTGAGTCAACATCACACACCAAATTCAATATTAGCCCCGAAATTAAGTAAGAGGAAGAGCAAACATGGGTTCTAAATTAAATTTCCAAAACGCTCATCCCACTCTGTCAACATATGCCATCCCGTTACTACACACCACTACTACTAATACTACTACTACTACTACTACTACAGCAAATAGCAATACATGACTCCTACCACCATCACCACCACCACCACCACCACTCTTGTTACAACTCACATTAATACTCCGAAGCTCCACATCCTTCTTTCACATCCCCATAGACCAGGGATATTTTCAATAATGCAACCTAACATACACACACACACAAACACACTTACAATTACCATCCAACACACATACATACAGGCCTTGACAAAACAATGCATTTGGGCTAGAACCTTGACTAATCGACCCGCTAACCAGCTAATACAGTTATCATGTAACTCTGACTCTTCCTCTTCATCAACATGAACATCATCGTCGTCGTCGTCATCATCATCATCATCTTCATCATGACGATTATTTCACTCTCTCAATCTCACTGAATCCTAGTACACAGGCACTTACCACAGTCATAAAATCTGAGCAACAAAAGTAACCCAGGCAAGTCTTGTTATACACAAACAGACAAAAAAGCTATTCCATGTAAAAATCAACGGTGCAAGGGGGAGGCTGATGATGATGATGATGATGATGATGATATTACCGTATAGCCATGGCTCCTGTACACCTCATACTCTTTCTCTCTCTCTCTCTCGCTCCCCCTCATCTCATCACGATCCGGACCAGCGGGAGTCATTGTGGTGGTGTACACATTGTGTATATGTACAAGTCTGTAAGTACATTATGCACATGCCATCAGCGCGGGGGACACAAGGCCAAGCTCAAGGATTTTTTCCATCTAATCATTTATTAAACTTGTGTTTCCTCTCTCACTCACTCTCGTGCTGTCTCTTCACTTTCAGCTGGTCCTCACTGGTGAGTAAGTCAGTGAGATTAGAACCCTGAAGTTTTGGCTCCAGGTCCAACAACAACAACAACAACAACAACAACAACAGCCACCACCACCGCCACCGCCACCACTATATTCAACTCTCCCAACCAACAAGAACAACAAGGAGGCTGTCATCCTGACTGACTGAGTGAGGGAGATACAGGGAGAGTGAGAGAAAAAAATGCATTAAAATCATGGTGGATAGTCCCAACTTTATTCCTGTACCACCCAGTGATGAGTTCTATATATAGTAGTACGTACATATGGGCTGTGCTTCCGTCCGTACTACACTTATGCATGGTGAGGACTGCCGCGAGGATGCCTGTATTACTTGCTCGCTTATTATTGTGCATCCTGCTGGCTGATCAGAGGCAAGTAAGTATTAGGAGGGGCACAACATTATTAGTTCCCCTCGGCCACTCTAATGTTTATTACCCGACGTAATTCTCTGACCTGATAAGATGTCTTCTGTACTAATACGCTCGGATTTCCAAATAGTCGTCGTAGTAGTAGTAGTAGTGGCAGTGTAATAGTAATAGTAGTAAGATCATCACCCTTCCTCCTCATCCTCATCTTCCCAATCCCCCCAGCATACCTAGTATTCCTCCCACCCTCCAATCCAAACAGATGATCCCGGCCAGTTGAGTGAGGATCAGTTCCCCAGGTCTTCCAATGTACGTATACATGCGCATGGGATTTACAATAGTTTACTATGGGCACAGTATACAGTGTGTTACATATTGAGTAGCCCAACGTGTCTCTAGTCATTTCATTAAATCTGATGAGCCGAGAGCCGCTTCCATAGTTCCAACCTATTATCATCACCCCGGCAAACGGAGGAGGATGAGTAGAGTGAGTGAGAGAGAGAGAGATCTTCCCTCCATTCCCTTCCTCAAGGATTCTTGTGGGAGAGGGAGAGAGAGAGACAGTTAGAGATAAATCTTCTTCGCAAAGAGTCCATCCACTACCAGGAGGAGTATGGTTGAAATTAAAGGGAGGGAGAAAGCAAAGGAGATGAGGTAGGAGAGAAGAAGAAGAAGAAGAAGAAGAAGAAGAAGAAGAGTTTGTGAGTCTCTCACTGGGATCAACTTGGTGGTTCACTCACACTTCTCATCCGCTTGCCTCTACTAAAAGTATTACCACTGCGCTCAAGTCTTCAATGTAATGTTCTCGCTGACCTTGCTATTGTTTACTTAAGGGCTATTTGCTGTAGGTGCATCCATATGCATGCAATCACATCCAGGAGGGGACTATTGTGAGAAAAAAAATGTTATAAGGGCCAACGGAGTTGGTAGAGTGGTGGCGTTTTATATGTATGTACATGGTGAAGAGTGAAGATGCAGGGCTATGTATAGGGAATCGGTGGCAATATGTAGCAACTGCCTGTGTGCTCGTGGCCAATGGTATACTGGGAGTGGTAATGACTTTTAACGAATCTACTTTTCCTTTGTTCTTTTCCCCTTTCACTTCTCACGATTGCTATTATGAGGAAGCGAGGGATAGCGGAGGGGGGAAATGATGGTGGTGGTGATGAAGATGATGATGAGGCTGACCCAAGGGATGACCAAGACACGGAGGAAGACTAATAGAGATGGTGCGGAAAAGGAGAGGAGAGAGGGATGAGGAGGAGGATGGTCTTTGGTCTCTCTATATTTTTCATCCCAAAATCACCTTCTCTTCGCATATGGGGGCACATATATACATATACATGTGTATACGTACGCGGGCTTTTCAGCACGGTCAACTCGTGATCCGCCTATCTGTCACATTGAACGGTGAGGGGCATAAATTTTGAGTCCTTTGTGCTCACCAGGAGGGGATGGTGGGTGGAATTGGTCTTTTGTGGAAGACAATTGGAGTGGCCATAGATAATCAGGAGAGGGACGATTGACCCGTGTCGTCGTCTCACATGATTCGAGGTGAGGCCTGTGTGTGTGTGTGTGTGCGCGCGCGCGCGTCTGTGGAGATATTTTTTTGTAAACGGGGCGAAAGAGAGTTGCGGGGTTGTGTTCTCATCACGAGTTTGCGGGAAAGCGGATTATTATTATTATTGTTCTTGGAGACGAGGAGGAGAATGGGATATATGGGTAGAGAGAGGGAGAAGTAGGGCGGAGGATTTGGGTTGAATTTTCTGAAGTGATTTTCTTTTGCATTTTGTTTTTTGAATTTCCAATGCTTTTTTAATGGACGAATGTGACGTTAAAAATTCCATGGGTTTCTGAAATTTTCTTTTTCTTTTTTCCGGTTCGAATTCTGTCACGAATTTATTATGTTGAGGCTTCAAAAACTTGGAGAAACTTTGAATTTGTATGTGATTTTTTTGTGGCGTTATTGAAATTTTGAATACTGACGATATTTTGTGCCCGCGCATTTTTAGAATATTAAATTTTGACTCCGAGTATTCAAAATCACAAAACTATAAAAACATCAAAGGAATCTTTAAAGTTCTCATTGCTTTCGGGCGCAATTCTCAATATTGTAATCGATTTTTGAAAAGCTTTTAAGTTGTGGTCCTCAAAGCTTGAAGACCACATGGCAGCGGCGCAATGCAGAGTTGAAAGAGGAGGAGACTGTGACTCACCTCGGACGCTGAGATGAACTTGGTGGGTCCGTCGTAGACCGGAACGGGGATGGAGACTCCTTTCTCCTGCAAATGAAAAAAAAATCCCCCGATAATTACCGTCCATTCAACGACATATTAAAGACAATCAAGTAACTCGTTCCTCAACGAGGCAATTCGAACAAAGAGCACCAGTCAACTCAACAGTCGTCCTCTCCTCATCTCATCATCATTATTAGAAGAGTCATAATTACTCCAAGTACTGCATACTACCAACTACTACTACTACTACTTACTACAACTGCATACTACTATTACTGCTACCACTTCCACACGTCTCCAACACCAATGCTCTTCTGCTACTCCTGCTCACAAACAATTGCCACTTTCACTTGAGTGGAGGAGGGAAGATATGAACTTTAATAGCCCTCCAGGGTTATACGAATGCAGGGGAATTAACACTGAATTTTAATTATTCTACTCCTCCTCCGGTCCAATCCCTTTAGGCTCCAAGGAACACTGTACATTAGTACATTAGGAGAGTCCCCTTGGTCATTCCCTCCGTCTAATACAGACCATGTTGAATGGGACTCATTAAGTTAAAACCCTTTATTTCTCACACGTGCTTTCCACTTGATAATCACCGTCATCTTATTTCGTCTTCCTCAACACATCATCAGCCACACATCCACATCCAAACGCTCATCTCCCCATCATCCTGCCCAGTCCTTGAGGTCCAGATTAAAAATCTTCCCTTCCTACCTACAACTGTCATCATTAATACCACCTTCTTGTTCCACTGAATCCATCCATATCCAATAGTTATTGGGATCCTTCAGGAATCTCCTTCAATTCACACAAACACACAAACACACACACACGCAAACACATGCACACACACACGCAAACACATGCACACACACACACACGCAAACACATGCACACACACACACACGCAAACACATACACACACACACACACACACAAATACTTACCAACCTACCTCTATCACAGCATCCCGTACTTAATGAGAACTGCGCGCGGGAGCGCGTCGCGCTTCTCACACCCAGTAACGTCCAACTCATTCACGCTCCACAGCCTCACTCGACTGGCTCCTTACATAACTCACAATCCTCTCATCCCCTATCATTATCATCTTCATCATCATCATCATCATTACCGTACATACGTACTTACTCAGCCAATTTCCAACTGCGAAATAATTGTGGCTTCCATTATAATTAAATTGCTTGTCCCGCGGGTAATTGCATCTAAATGCTCAGGTAGTTAGTGATAATTGCACACACGCGGATAAACAGACACACACAACCGTACTCAGTACACAGACGACAGTCCACACATCTCCCAGCAACCCAATATACGCTTTCCCAAATTTTTTTTTCATCTTCACCGAATTCATCCACTTGATGGATTCCTTCTGTAGTTTGCCTTGTGCGCAAGTGTGCGCGTCACAGTAAGAAGCGCCCCACTACTACTACTCCCCACCGCAACGGACGACGCATTCGCACATAATAACAATGTGGCAGTTTTTCTGTAATTCCAAGCACATGTGCGAGCATATGCTTGTGTGCGGTATAGGGCATCCATGGACAAATGTGTGTTAACATGAGCAATTGGGGTTTGGGCATTCAAACAAGTGTTGTGTGGTGCATGTGTGTTAACGCAGGTAATGCGGTGCACATGTGCGAGTGTGTGTGTGTTAAAACAAGTGCTACGATGCCTGTGTGTGTGTGTGTTCAACTTGATGCATATGTGCGTGTATGTAATAACACGTACTGTGGCTCCTGTGTGCGTCCATATCAGCTACGATCCTACGAGTTATAATTCCTGTGTGTAATGTGAGTGTGTATGTGTGAGGGTGTGCATTTGCGTTTGAGTAACAACACAGGCTATAATATGGTTGAAAAACAACCGTACACTCGCTCTCACAGTGACTCGAATGAGGAAACTACGATTAATTCTTCCTGGCCATAAATAATTCATCTCAATGCCACTGTGAACGAGGGGAACATTAGCGACTATAAAAAATCCGCTCTCTCACAAGTATGCCTTCCATAACACACACATACATACTGCACAAACGCACACACACACACACACACACAACCACACTTAACTCTCACATGTCAAACTGGATGCACATTAAGGTACGAAAAAAAATTCAGATGAAAAACAGATGCGAGAAGGCACATAAGCACATTCCTAATGTCATTCCTCTAACAATAATAATAATAATAATAATGATTATCATCATCATCATCATCATTCTCATAATCATAGTAACAAATATCCCTATGTGAGGCCAGAGCATGTCGTATTGTTTGTATAGCTTAAATGCCTTCTGAATTCAAGCCCCAATTCCAATCCCATGGACACACATTGCAAACAGACAGACAGGCGGACGGATACACAGGCAAGCTAACATGTATTGACTGACCATAGGCAAAATGCTAATGTGAAAAACTAACAACGCCAACTGTGTTGGCCAGAGCCAATAGTATTAGTATTAGCTCCTCCACATTGTACTATAAATGACGACAAAAGCCTCATTTTTCCCCTCACACATATACAGGCATACAGAGCCTCTCTCAAGGTCACACCCCACTGTAGCACATACAATATATATTTTCCTGTCCTAGAAACCGCCGAGTGCATATTTTATGCATGAGGGACATCCACACGCCGCCTTACTATATATACTATTATTATTATCTGATGGCAAAACTCCCCCAGCCCGCTCATAATTCCCAGCCCCACACCGAGAGTCAGAGGAAAAACTGAGATATTTTTGCAGGAAAACAAGAACACCCTCATCCGCACTCCCCCCCCCGCACCCCCATTATACAGCATGCATTCTCCATTGTAAATGATAACAATCCAGTTTCTCACACCTCCTTGTCACTTTCAGTCACTCCGCGCCGTCCCCACAGCATGCTCACACACTAATTAATGAGAGCGGCACGTACAGGCCGTGACCTTGAGCCACCTCCTTACAATACTATCCACTTTATACCCCAAACGAATAGCTGGGAGTCTTGCGGGCAATTAAAGGGACTAGCATACATATGTATGTATATGTAACTCTACAATGTGGATCATTCCAACTCTTGGGACTTCCCCGGTGTGGTCTTCATCAGTTGCTTCATTATGACGCCGTCGTCCGAAGGCGGAGTGTGTGTGCATGTGTGTGTGTGTGTGTGTGTGTGTGTGTGTGTGTGGGATTCCTCCCCATGACCTTTCACCGCAGTCGGAGTCACAACCCCATAGGCAGAGAGAGAGGCTCATCGTCCAACCTGGGAGCAGATGAGGCCTCGTGGGAAATTACCATGTTTTTGCAACCATTTCATTTTCCTTGAGGCATCCACACACCGCACGAGGCATATTTTCTGACTCACTCCGTCATCCCCTTCCTCTTCACACACACACACACTCACTCATAATCCCACCACATCACTACTGCACTGTGAGTCCGACCGAGTAATCGAGGCTTAAGCCTTCCGTAGTCCCAGTCAACAAACTAATGGTCAAGCGGGGATGAGAGCAGGACATGACCTCTATATGCCACATAACATGTATCTACATATACACCGAGGCAATTTACCACCATGTACTTGGCGGAAAAATACGCTCTTCTTTTTCTACCGTATCCTCTCTCTCTCTTTCTCTCTCTGTAAGAATTTAAATCATTATTTATCTTTATTATCACCGCTCTGGGATCACGATTATTATGGGAGGATGACGGATGAGAATGAGCCGATATGGTGATTTAGCAAAAAAACACGAGCATTTAGCACAATGTTCTCCTGTCTTGCAGTAGTGCGGAAATACATGTGAGGGGGAGGTCGACTACCCCTCCGCCGTGTGGGTGTGGCGCTGGCTCCGCTCCTGTTTGTACCACCAACCAACAACTATATCACATACATTATGTACACTTAATCTCACTAAACTTTAAATGGCTCTGTCGGGGAAAAAAGTAGTGAGTGAGCATTTGAGCATACAGTGTGAGAAGGGCTACATGGGAGCCAGATCCAGTATTTTACTACATGCCAATTCATAGCTACATGTATACATCTCGTTGCACTGACCCCCATGTCCCCATCCCATCGTATGGATGAGCTTCATCGCTTCGGAAACCCATTGCAAGGTCAGATATGACGTTATTTAGGCTTGAGATCCCATTACATCATGTAACCACATTACTTTTCCCTTTGCATAATCAGGAGCGAAAGTCAAAAGTAGTTATAGTGATGAGTATCATCCCCCTTGTGAGGAGAGGAGCGACCGGCTCATTATTCCTATTTGAAAAGAGGACAGATGGAAACTATATAACTTATATAATATAATATAATCCATTCTTCTCAAACTCACTGGCAGCAACAGCAACAGCAGCGGCAGCACCACCACCACCACCACCACCACTCACTCGTCAGTCTACAACATGGTGTATAATCTCATGCATAAAATTTCCAGGAAATTTCCATACAAAAAGCCTTTCCTTCTAGTAGCCATCCCAAAAGCGACCATAGGCCCCTGGACATTTATCCCACTATATACCATACTTTCAAGGGTGACTTCACGCTCCTGGAAACTGACTGAACTTGACTGACTGTGTGTGTGTGTATGTGTGCAAGTCTCCAGAGGAGACGTGACCCCATTCTCGCAGTGAAATCTCAAGACAGACCGGTCTGCCTAGTGAATCCCCCCTCGCATGAGAAGAGAACTGGTTTGATCAGCTGGAGTCCCTGCCGGTATGTATGTATGTATAGGAGGGAGGACAGAAGTCAGTCAGCTCTGGTCAGCCTAAAGTATAGCAGCAGAAGGAGCAACAGCACCATCATGCTCCAGCACTATAAGTATAGTCAGCTCCCATCATAAACGAGAGCCTGGAGTCTGGGGATGAGTAGTAGGAGTTAACTAATTAGGGCTGTGAGAGTGAGTGGTAATTAAAACCAGGGGATGGAGATTCCATTTGGAAAAGAAGCATTCAATGGGAAATCATGGAGTCTGCCTGTGAACAAGAAGGAGGAGGAGGTGGTTATTAGGAGAAGGCGAAAGAAGAAATGGAAAAAATCTTGAGAAAATCTTGAGCATGACAAAATGCTTTACTACTAGTAGTTGGGCTTCTATGGCACTTCAAGGTGAGGCAGGGGTAGGAGGATATAATATGGTGCATAGGCTCGGAGGAGGGGAAATAATTATCCTGATAAAATCACGAATAAATCTCGGACATGTCAAATCAGAGCACGGACTTGAATGCAGATGCGCCCAACTGGGTATCTACTCACCCAGAAGTCGGTAGGATATGCAATGTGATGGTGTGTCTTTGTATGCCTCTCTGTACTGGTGGGTGCGTGTACTGCTCTGTGCACTAGTTTGAGCTCGTGTGTGTTTGTGCACTAGTGGGTACAAGTGTGTGTGTGTGTGTGTGTGTTTGTGTGTACAAGTACAGGCGTGTGTACTTGTGCAGTGCAAGACACTTGTAGGTGCAATGCTCATATGGTAATAGACCCAACCGACAAATTCCAGCGACACCCCGACCAGCCGCCGTTCCGACGGCACAACCCACACGGAATGATGAGAGGATGCCATTCCAGTGGGGGCAACTAATTGCAACTC
This sequence comes from Pseudobourletiella spinata, assembly GCA_009870155.1. Classification (NCBI taxonomy): domain Eukaryota; kingdom Metazoa; phylum Arthropoda; class Collembola; order Symphypleona; family Bourletiellidae; genus Pseudobourletiella; species Pseudobourletiella spinata. The sequence continues at coordinate 21,020 of WJFA01000358.1, forward strand.
CACGGAGCCAATTTGGAGGGACAAGTTTTTTCCAGTTTCCCAAACAGCAAAGTCATCAGAACTACGCGGAGATGGACGGGTCCCAGGACCAGTAACCATTGATAAGACAATTACCCCTATTATGAAACACAATCATTTTCCGTTCATACTAGACGAATTTTCTTCTCCAAGAACGCCTGACCCTCCTGCCACTGTTGAACTCTATTCCCATTCGCCCTCTTTGTCTTCAATCTCCAATCTCAGCCACACACACGCACACACTCACACAGACACAGACCCAAACAAGGCGCACGGACAGGCACATGCACACACTGACACACAGGCACAGGCGGACACATAGGCACAAGTACACGCACGCACACACACACACACACACACACAATCCTCAACTTTTCAGCCTCTCTAGAAGACCCCTATATTGTCCATTAGGGCATTCTGTGTCCCCTCATCAAGCCCACTCACTCCGCCGTCGCCTCTCGTCCCCTAAATGTGGCCAATCTTCCAAGTGGCTCTTCTTGTTCTCCCTTGGTTCTCTCTCCTCCCGTCCAACTACACGGTATACATCCCGTTTTCCCTTAGCAACTGTGAGCTCTCACCGTTAACTGCCAATAGGGACCATTGCATAATAGCCATAATCCCCCATTTAACTTCCCCATATAGTACAGCAGTGCAGGGTCCCTTCCACCTAATTGCCACTACATAATAGCCCAGGAGAAGTGCTGTGGACGGCTGCTACCATTATGTAAAAGAAATCCTCATTCTCCTCCGCCTCCGCCTCCTCGCGAATTCATCCTCACGACATCCTCCTCCGTATATTGGTTTCCAAGAAATTTGCAACAATTTAGCCCATTTCAGCCCCACAACCTCCTCTTCTTTGTTATACATTTTCTCGAGAATTACCCCTCAGCCTCCAGCCTACACTTATTCTGTCAGTCAGTGTACAAAGGCACGGTCAACCACTACCACCACCACCACCACCACCACCACCACCACCACCACCACCACCAACATCATCATCATCATCATCATCATCCGGGAAGGAAACAAGGGAAAAGGGGAGGGATGAAATGTATAGCAAGGATCCAAGGCTACAATTTCCCTTTAACTAATTCTCCTCAAGTCGTAAAAAGTCCTCTACACACAGACGGGGCTTTTTCCTACTCGGACCCGAGTCACAGTGGTAGTAGCAGTACACGCAGCAGTAATCACATCACCCATGGGCTCATATATCCTCCTTCACACACCAAAACCACCACCACGACGACCAGCTTGTAATAATAATAATAGTAATAACAACGTGTCTGCCGTCCGTGTTGGGAGCCGGACGACGACACAGAGTCTGACAAGTTAACCCTCACTTACACACACACACACATACCGAAGAGTCTCACTTACAGGCCCATTAACTCCCGATGCTAATACGTGGTACATAAGAGTAAAGTCATTAAATGTGTACACACATCAGAGGCTCATACGCTCACATAAACTCTCATCTATTATAGCCATCCACATCCACACATTATTCGAGTCAAAACTTTTTGAGGAAAAACTTTTCACCTGTTTCCCCTACTAAAAACAGTGAGTGAGGGAGCCCTTTTCGCGAGCATGGAGCTCACGCCCCCCAATGTATCCGTACCCGTGGGCACATGGATTTTACACAGAGAGGAGCTCTGGAGGTGAGCGGGTAAACAATAAGCGGACTATGGGGATGATAACATAATGGCGTGCGTATGTGTGCTGTGTGTGTGCCTGGGCATGTGTGGAAAAAAGTGTAAATTGTCTGAGCAAAAACCTCCACGTGCATCATCAGCATGACATGACGGAAACGGTCGTCATTTCTCCTCGTACACTTACCACTGACGAGGGGAATATCTGAAAAGAGCATAAGTAACATGCAGAGGTCTCCTATCCGCTCCTCTGGCAACAATAATAAGTCCCATCGAGCTGGAACAAGCTCAAAACCAGCGCCTTATCTGCCCTCTTTCTCGCTTCCACGCTCACTCCACATCCACACACTACAGCACTCGGAGCTCCATCCTCAGCCAGTCAGCACTATGGCACTGGCACTAATACTATGCTGACTGACTGTCTGTCTGTATGGATTTGGGCGAAAAGTCCGCCGTGCACTTCATACCCCATTATAAGAGCCATATAAGAGCCATTATCCCGGCTGTTGCTAGGCAAAAGCTGGGCTGGCTGCTGCTGCTGTTGTGATGATGGTGCTGTTGTTGTTGTTGTTGTTGTTGTGCCTGTTGTTTTGCAAAGGGTTTGATGGCTCAGATTGCATCACCCTATCTAATAGCCCATGCAAAATGCCAATGTAGTGAGTGAGTTTAATACGTGCATGTGTCCGTATGTATGTATTGCCGAATCAATACGGTGAGGAGTCCGTGCCTTGTCGGTGAAAAAAATTGAGCGGAGACAGGCTGCCGCCGCCTATGGTGGATGATGGGATGGAATATGGGGATGATGATGATGTAAGTTGTGCGTGCGTGTATTTGTGTGCATGTATACGTGTGTGTGTGTGTGTGGAGTACGGGGAAATTCAGGGGGGAATTTTTCATTATTATTGGAGGTAATTTTTAATGGGCAGGCGGGTCTTGTAACCTTGAGGAAAAGCCAAGAGTCCACGTATTGCGGTTTACGGGGAAGAGTGAGAGAGAGAGAGAGAGAATGAGGCGTTGTGTGTATCAAGTGTATGTACGAGTGGATTTGTAGCGGAGTCCGAATGGACTTTAATAGCCGCATACGGCATACGGTTGTTATTGCTGTTGTTGCTGGTGGTCGTGTTATTGCCGCTGCAGCTAAAAGTTGTTGTTTCCCATAAAGAAAGGCCGGATAGCAACAGCCGGTAATAACTCTCAATGCTATGACATCATCCCAGTGAGCACCCCACCATCATCTTCACCATCACCATCATCTCACCATTACTGCCGCCACCACCACTACCCCCAGTTCTCATCATCATGCATCAAGGATCATTTACTCCGACAACGACGACGAGATGGGAAATATTAGGGTGGAAATTTTGAATTTGAAATGGCCAATTTTTAATTTCCGCCCGCTCCCATCCACCAGCCAATAGTCGTCCAACGGGCTATCATGTTTCAGCCAGTTCTGTGTTTCTGTATGTGTGTGTGAGTGTGTGCGTGTGTGTAAACCCGTGCATGGGCGAGGGTGCATGTGTGTACACTTATGTGTGTGGTGTGTGTGTGTGTGTGTGTTAACGTATGTGTGCAAACATGCGTGTGCACTTGAGTATGTGTGTGGGAATGTGTGCAAGTCTTTGGGAGAGAGTATGCATGTGTTTAGGCGCGCGCGCGTGTGTGTGTGTGTGTGTTATAGTTGGTTCAACAGGCCCTGACTGTGATCACCGACCTCCTGGTTCATTTCACCCAGCTCTTCTCCTCGCATAGACACGGAGACGCGGACTCACGCTTTGATTGACAACTAAGATTCGTAAACAATTCCAGAGTATCAGTAATATGGGAGCACGTGGCCGTGGTAAAATTTTATATATGGAGGACCCCCGTATGTTGGCACGGGGAGTGGATGGATGCACGCTATGTGGGTTGGGATGCTCACAGACTCACAGCTCACCAGTCAGTGCTGGCTTGCTGGGATCAAATACAGAGAGCGACTTTCAAAATACCTTGACAAGAGGATATATAACACTCTTGAGAAGCGACAGGGGCTGGGCATTATACATGCGTAAAGTGCATTTTATATAGCATCTCATCCCTTCATCCTTCGTCCTCGTCGTCATCTTCATCATCGTCATCATCATCATCATCATCATCTTCAACTCCCCTCAACGTGGTCTTACACACTCTTCCATCTAATATAATGCCTCTGCTCGCCTATCCTCAACATAAAAGACTAATGACTTCAACTCATTCTGCCGCAAGCAAGGACCGTCCTGGAAATTACACGTCCTACAACAACCACAGTCAAAAGTCAAGCCCATAGCAACGGGCAATAATGATGAATTGCCCACTGCCAGTGGAGTGCAAGGGGTGTGTGCATGCATGGACGTTTATGTATTTGTCTGTGTGTTGCTATGTGTGCTGCTATGTCCATGCTGCCGCCGTAAAACTATAGGCAGACTCTTCTTGTTGAGTCATATGCGAGTGTGTGTGTGTTGTGTGTGTGTGTGTGCGTGTGTGTGTGCGTGTGTGTGTGCGTGTGTGTGTGTGTGTGTGTGTGTGTGTGTGTGTGTGTGTGTGTGATGTGTGTGTGTGTGTGTGTGTGTGTGTGTGTGTGTGTGTGTGTGGAGATTATTAGGGAAATGACGACAAGGGGAAAGAGGAGTAAAACCGTCATATTAAGAGCCCAAGGCTTGTGGTAGTAGTTGTGTAAATGTGTGTGTGTGTGTGTTTTGATGTGTGTGTGCGTGTGTGTGTGTGTGTGTGTCGTGTGTGTACCCCTAACAGTGAGTTACATTCTGACTGGCTGTCCTATTCCAGCCGGAAGGACTGTCACAGGAGACGTGGAAAATGACGGTGAATAACAACAACTGCTAAGCCACATAACCCCACCCATGCACCGGCGACATGGCCATAAATCATGTGTGCCAGCCGTCCAACGATCATGATGATGATGATGACGATGGCGGCGACGACGACAACAACAACAACGACGCCGATGGCAGCCGCGACCATTTCAGAAGGTAAAAGTACATTACATTCGCCGAGAGAGCCGTGGCGGGTGTCCATTCCCGTATTAAGTGGATGTGAGATATTCAACATTATTACACGCTGTTGAATGTGGCCATTAGGTGAATACTAATATATATGTGTGTCCTTCACTGATAAGCCCACGGCATTGGAATATGCCGGTCCTTTCTGAGCTATTCCAATCGCCGCACTCTCTACCCAAATTTTATTAGCTTAGCAACATTATTGGCAGTATCTCTCCCCGCACAACACATACACACACTTGCGCACCCCAAAAACACACCCTTGTACATACGCGCACTTACACACACACACCACAATACGCACACGTATATATATAGGTACATCACACAAAGACACGTATCCAGGCACATCACATACACATATTCAAACACATGCACACACACACACACCAACTTCCACAAACTTACATACGCAGACTTCTGTCAGCCCGTGCACGCAGGACGTCGTTATTTGTGGCGGGTTGGGAGCGGTGCCTTCGCACCGGGTCAGAGGACGCCCCGCGTACATGGTACAAGCCGTGTCCCTCTGCGAAGCAGCCCGTACCATTAATCTTAATGGGCATTAGAAATGGAAATAAAAAGGCGAGAGCTTGCAATAATCATAATTTTACTATCTAATAATTTTCCCAGAGATTTCCAACGGCGAGAGGAGAAAAAGTGTGGCTCGCATTCATCCACATACACACACACACACACACACACACACAAATGTGTAAATGCACACATTCTGAATATATACACCCTGCCTACACCTAGCAGAGAATGGATAGTGAGCTGGAAGCGAGATAACCTAAACAGTCTCGCCTGTTGTGATACCATATTTCAGCTGGGAATGGACTGAGCCACACTGTGTATAGTCCGTCCGTACTACACTGCACAGGAGAGAGAAAAGAAAGAACCTACCAGACAACCTGGCATCACCACCATCATCATCGTCATCATCATCATCATCATCTTCATCATCACATGTCCTCCTCCTCCACTACATGGAAGCCCTGCTATCTCTCTGAGTCATGCAATTTAACTCGGTGTGGTTGGTGGTGGTGGTGAAGCGAAAAAAAACTCCGGGGCTCGCTACACTATTATATTCCTATATAAACTATCCTACTACAGCTTTTATGACGGGGAAACTAAAGCCACATTACTTTGGCACACACGTTTCATCTTCCCTTTCATTATTATTGGAGAGGCGGTGTGAGGGAAGATGTTCATATACTCACTCGACAACACACTCTCAGGGTCTCCGTAAGGTTATGTTCCCACAAGATCATGCACCCTCCCCCCCGCCACATGTTCCTCATGTCAAAAAATCTGCCATAGCAACAATAATGTGTAGCCGGCTTACTTATGCAATTCTGCAAACCAGATGATCATCCTGCCGTGGGGGATGATGATCCTGTGAGGAGGAATGATTAGGAAGGGAACGGGAGCGGGATGATGAGCAGTAGTTAATACAGTATTTACCCCATCCATCACACATGTCCCGACAAGTTCATACATAATAAAAGCACCTACAACCCGCACATGATCACCATCAACCACTGTGGTGGTAGTGAAATTGGCTGGTGGAAAACTTTACTTTTTCTGAACTTCTACCCACTTCCTACTCCACCGCGAGTCCCTACAATTTCAGTTAAACTCGACCCGAGTTAGAACAATAAGTGGGAAAAGAAGGGTTGAAAAAAAAAGAGGAAACATCGGTCCAACTATTCCATACACACAAACACACAGGCGCACATACATGCCAGGAAGCTAAGGCACGGAGGGACTAACAGTCGCTGTCAGTTAGGCCAGGTCAATTAGGATCACGTTAGCCTCTCTCACAGATGAGTGTGTGAGGAAACTTGGCTTCCTTACGTCACATACAGGAACCCCTAAAAAATGTCAACTTTCTTCACAAGGGGACGACGAAGAAGGAGACGACGACGACGAAGAGCGGGGTGAGAGGAACTTACTTCCGGCTGGCCTCATTCCAAGTTCTTGTGGAAAAGTTACTTTTACTCACTCACTCCCGCAATCAGCGTAGCCTCAAGTCCCCTTTGCCAGTACTTACGCCTGCTCCCGCCACCCTACCCGCTTCCGCCTCAAGCTCACTTGGAATCCTCCTCACTCATTACTCCATCCTGAAACGTCCGAGAGTCACACACACACACAAACACACACAAACACACACACACACACACACACACACACACCGTGATTTCTAATGCATTATTCAACTACCGCTTACCACACACGCGAACAACATGTACATGAACCACCACACACACACCACACACTGGAACTCACTGGCACACACTAGCACACACATTGGCACATACGCTCGCGCACACACTGGCACACACATGCTGATACACACACACACACACCACGAAAAGGCGTACTGGCACACAAACCCCATGAACACACACAATGAAACACATACACAAACACACGTACCCTATGCATAAACACACTAAGCATTCACACACACAGCCACCATCACACGCACACACCAAGCAATTAGATGCACACACACACACACACATACACACACAACCCAAACGCCCACTCATCCATCGACCAACTCTAACTCCTCCTCAGCCCTCCCCAGCAAACGGAACAAAAGGAAAAGTTGGTCCCCCCACCGCTCTGTAATGTTTGCCCTCATGATGACGAATGTGGCAGGACAATGGGGACAGTTTTTCTTTGTCACAAGAGTTCACTCTGCCTCTGTTTTATTCTCTGACTCCCTCTCTCTCTCTCTCTCTCTTTCCCTCTCTAGGCCTATCCCATTCTATACAATAATGCTAAGTTTTGAATATTATCCAAAGATTTCAAAACTATATACACTGATGATGACCGCAATCCAGCCGAACAACTATGGCATTTCAGCAGCGCTCCCAAAACTTTTAATTTGCAGGAGTCAACTTGAGCAATCTGCACATTATAGTAGTTGCAGCAATCACCTCCCTCCCCAGCCACAGCCACCCACTCCCCGCATCGAACTCTCAAGTCAGTCAGTCAGTCCGGTCCCCATGCCTACTGAATATAGTGGATGATGCTGCAAGACGTGCCAACACGGGGTTACACGATTAGTCACACACAGTCATCACCACGCCACCCTGTACATGCTAAACTCTCGGGAGCATTACCAATAATGTCCACCGTAACATAAAGTAGTAATAATACACTCAAAATCCATCTCGTGTTCCCAGCAGCACCCGCGACCCCTTCAACTCCCTGACCCTACCATGTCAGCAGAGTTGGCAATAAGTGGATGATAGCACAGGATCTCACTCACTCACTCACTCACTCAGGGTGGGGGAATAGGCTGGACTATTTTTGTCCTTCCTTATCTCTTTCCACCCCACCCCACCGCCCGTTTTCTCTCTCTCAGTTGTTGATATGCATATGGGAGGTGGGAGGGGTTCCGTCTTATCTCCTCCGCCAACAACGTGCTCGCCGTTGTGGAAATGTTGTGGAGGAAAAGACTCCACTTCACTCTCTCCCTATCCCACCATAAAGAGCTCTACAATTTGGGTAAATACATGTAATAGTCATGGGGTAGGTTGTTCGGTGGGGAACTCATAAAGTCCAGCCTGGTCCGGCCATTCAGTCCGGCTGAGTGGGAGGGAGAGGAAGGGGAGCGGCGGCGGCGGTTTTAGTGGAACCACAGAAACTCATCCACATGTACGGACATTTATTAGAATAGGCGGAGGCTCTCAGCCCAGTCTTTTCCTCTCCTTTTTTCGTCTCTGGAATTATTTTAAAGGGGCAGGGGGAGAGCCGGATTGGGAGTCGTCGTCCATGTGCTCTATGGGTGGATGTCGTCTTGTCATCTACTCTTTCCCATTCCCTCCGGGGTAAGAGCTTATAAAAAAGGGAATGGGGGGCAGTTAAATGGGAATCGGATCACTGTTTTGACGGGGCATGAGAGCCTCTTTACGGCTCCTCTTCTCGGCGGGTCCCTTCGGGGCTCGCGTATAGGAGGTAGGCGTCCACACTTATGCTGTGTGTGTGTGTGTGCGTACTACTCGTCGGAGGGACAAAGCCAGGCTGAGAGACCGGGAAGAAAGTAAATTTGGTGAAAAAGTAATGGAGGAGACGATGACGGGGGAGACGATGCTGTTGATTTCCAACTCCCATTACATATGCAGACATAGACGCGGGCACACACGGCCCTCAAGTACGGCATAGAAGCACACACACACACACCAACACTTCCACCCGCACACGTCAACATGAGCATACACGCAAGCTTACAGACGCTCACACACAAATATAAATACACACGCTCACATACGCACACAAACACACATACAAACACACACGCTCACATACGCACACAAACACACATACAAACACACACGCTCACATACGCACACAAACACACATACAAACACACAACGCTCACATACACACATACAAACACACGCTCACATACACACACAAACACACATACAAACACACGCTCACATACAGAAACGCATAAAAATAAACGTGCTCGCATACAGACACACACACATACAAATACACACGCTCACATTCAGACACACACACACACACGCACACACACACACAATCCAAATGCACACACAACATGCGCATATATCCAAAAACTTGTTCCAAGTGACAAAAAGAATTGAAGGGAAACAAGTTTGGGAAGAGAACGAAGACGATGAAGAAGATGAAGATGAAGAAGTACAACTAGGAGAAGAAGAGGAGGAGGAAGGCATGGTTTGGTAATGGAAGTGGAACCGAGCGGGACAGAGAGAGCGCTGAATTCCCTTTTTCTACTGGGACCCCAATACAGCCACTACGACCACTTATATTCGCCATAGACACAGAAGACACAGGAGTAAAAGGGCCAAAAGGAAGGAGCCGGAACAGAGGAGATACAGATGCAGGGACATACAGAGATGATGGGATCGTCGTCGTCGTCGTCGTCGCCGCCGCCGCCGTACAACTCCTTGCCCTTATTGCTTCTTTTGTTACATGTGAGAAGAATCATGACCGTATATAAAAGGAGGGTCTTAAAAAATGATTCTTTTTACACAGAGACTCATGGTCTCTCTCTCTCTCTCTTTCTCTCTCCCTCCCATGTTCTTGCTCTGGTTCAGCTATTAAATTAAATAACCCTTTGAGAGAGCCGAGGAAAAACAGTGCGAGATGGCGGGACGGAGATGGGGAGAGAAAAGGAGTAGTAGAAGTAGTGGTAGTAGTACGCGGAGCGGAGTATCTTGGGTCATATAGACTCACTCAGTTCATAAAATTGTATGACACTAGCAGTACCATTGCACTCCTACTACACCACTCCTACCATTGCATTATTGTATAGTATATAGTAGTTGTTGGAGGCTAGAACAGTGGGCCCAGTTTTTTTCTTCAAGGTACTTCCGAGGGTACATCACCAGGTCTGGACTGCGAAAAGTTAGCTTCTAGCTTGACATGCTCACTGGTGGTGAGTGAGTGAGTTAGGATGGAGTATGTACAGTAAGTGCATATGCTGAGGATTTTACGCGTCTCAAAATGTAGTATACATGTATATATATATACACACATATGTAGACAAGTAGGAAGGAGGTGAAGGCGGACGACAAGAAAGACACGTGTGTCCACTTGGGGGGAATGAAGACCGGAAAAAAGAGGGAAAATTACGACAGGGAATACTCTTGATGCTTCCTTGCAAAATGAAGTGAGTTGAATGGCCAGAGCTTCATCCCCTTTTCCTCCAAATCCCCTTACGTAACCGATCAGGAGGATGACGATGATGAGGACGACGACGACGATGATGATGATGATGATGGTGATGAAGGAGTTTTATATGTGAATGGGATAGGATCCTGTCATCGTTTCACGGTGCGGAGCAGGACTATGGGAATTGTGTGTCCACTTATATAGGTCTTCTTTCTGGTTATACCTATACATATGTCGACTAAGGGAGAGTGATTAAATTGGTATCCACATACATGCATAGGTGGGATATGTTATTGACAGGCGGATAGGGATTATTGTTATTTTGGTGACACGCACACTAACACACACAGACGTACACAACGTGCACTTTTTTACCTTGAAATGGAGCAGCAGATCTGATGCCTTCTGTCGGATGTCCACGAAGGGACAGTCCTTACTAAGGCGGAGAGCACTGATGAGGTACAGCGTCCTGAGATGATTCCCCCCATGGAGATGACAGGATTGACTCGTGTTTGTCGAGCTCATGTCCGTCAGATCCTTCCCCAGCCCTGAGAAGTTCCGCAGACCCAACTCACTCCAGAAGGTACAGCTGAGCTCCTCCGCATTCAAATTTCGAAGCTCCATCGGTTGTGACAGCCGAAATAACATTTTCATCTCATCTTCCATTTTGACGTCGATCTCCGGATTCCCTCTTTTCTTCTTCTTCCTCTTCTTCTTCTTCTTCCAAATCACAAGTCAGGTTTTGATCATGAAATCAGTCTTCTCGTTTCACAATTTGTAATGTGATGGTGCAGGTTACTTTGTGCAGGTATATCTTTTTTCGGAAGGGCCTCGAGGGTCTTCTTATTTATATGTATATATATTTATGAATGTATATAGATACTTGGAAGTAGTTGTTAGTAATATCTCCGCCTGGGAATCCTCCCTGCGTTCCTCCTCAATATTTTCCGCTCTCAAGAGATTTATTTGTACAGCGTTGAAGATGAGCCGTCGCTGCTCCGCGTATTTGTGATTCCTGGAAAAAAAATAAAATAAAAAGATTTACTTTGCTGCTGGTTCATTTCCTCGGAAGATAAAAAAACGACAAGTAAATGTGCGTTGAAGGGGGAAAAGCGATGAAAAGTGAGTGGAAAAGAGGGGACGATCAATCATCTGATTTTTCCACTCCAGTTATTATTGTCATCGCCATCATTACCATTTCATGACAATTTCCACAGCAGGCAGAGCGGAGCAGGGCAATGACAAAACGCATATACGGATCAATGGCAGGTCAAAACACTCATAAAATGTTGAGGATGTGATCAACACTTTGAATCGGCCTTGACAGCGTAGTGACTATCTCGAGGGAACTTGACTATTTGTCGATATGAAACAGACCTTGATTACCCAACGTCCTGTATGATCGTCATTGACAGAGGAAAATGACACTTTTCCCAACTTGTCAAGAGGAAAATAACAATTAGATTGCCACCCGCTGGCAACACTCACTCCTAACTATCTAAGTGCATCCCCCGATTAATTAGTCGTTTCATTACTGGAAAGGGGTCAGAGGTGGGACGGTGGGAGCTACAAATAAAAGTTTCTTACCTCAACACTAATCAGTAAGTTACAGTTTACTTCTGCAGCATTCCACAGTGTGAGGAAAATGTCCACGACGAGGTTGAGAGCGGTAGTAGTAGCAGCAGTGAGTGATATAATCTTTTCTTAAGAGACCTTGGCAGTGGAGAACTAACTGGATACACGTGAAGGGAGTCCAGCAGATTTGAGCGATGTTCCTGACAGGTTCTAAACAGAGGCTCTCAATTTATTGCATCATCTTCGTGTCCCGATACACACATACACACACGGAGGACGGTAGATTCGGAAAAAAATTTGATGAGCAATTATTATGTAACTTTCCCCCGCAATTATGTCTCTTTTTTTTGCTTTTCTCAAGAAATGGCATACATAGACAGACCCTGTGGTGGGTATTGATTTGATTGTTGTTATTATTACTATAGTGTCCCGCGATTTTTTTATTGGTTTGAAATTGGTAAGGAAAAATGTGAGGATGATGACTCGTGTAGCACCACTTGATTTAACAGGTTATGTCACGTCTCACTCGGCTGTCATTTTTTGGATGTTTCCCGATCCGCAAATATTGGAGACGTGCATATACGGAGACAGGATGATGACAGATATGACGAGAGATTTGATTACGAGTTGGAGTTCTATATCACAAATGATTTGGAACTTTAATGTTGAAGTAAAAACGGCACGTGGTCTTCAGCCGATCTGGAAAAATGGGATCACGATACGATACGATGTAATCACTGTGGAAATTAAATTCTCGATGGTGATTTGCTACTGTACAGACAAGAGAGACTGACACAGACAGAGAATGACTAATAAATAAAGAAACGAGAGGAAACAGTTCAAATTATCATCAAGTCGCCGCGACCATTGTTATGGAGCCACATTTGATCTACTTTGAATTATCTTGCTGTCGTATTGTTCAAATGGGTCAGCTTAGTTCAGCCGCGTCGTGACGATGAATGACGGAGAGGAAGTAGAAATAAATAAATATCACACTTTTCCAGCAGTCAGTATGTATATTTACATACTTTGAGTCCAGGGATAATTTGTCCTTGCAAATAATTAACGTTGTTGTTGTTGTTCCATTTAAAATGTCCCACTGTTGATGATAAAATTGTACAAATCCTTATGAACACATTGAAAGTTTGATGATGTATATAGTTTAGTTGTATTTGAAGTAGTCACACCACCATTCGTTAAGTAAATATGGGACGTGCATATACACACTAAACACTCGCACGCACTTACACATGTGCCACCGTGAGCCACCGTATATTGTATTGCAGAACGAGGTTCGTCGTAGGATTACAAATGTTGGGTTTTCTTCTTCGGGATATGCGAATTATAACCTGGAATTTTAACCTCTTTAAAACGGTCAAAATGATTGCTAAATAATTTTTAATCGTAGAGAGCAGTAGGAGTTAAACAAAGATTATACCAAGGAATGGGGAATCTGCTTAGAAGTCTTGGTAATATTGGGAATTACATGCGTTGTTAAACCACTGGTACCTTCGCTCTTCACTCCCATATGCACACTCACACGCACTATTTGGACATAGGTTTGATAGTGTGTACGTATACGTCAGCTCGAAGCGACTACTGCATTGAGTTACATATGCACGTGAATATTCTACAGCTTTATAGGCGTACACCGAACCAGTTATGTAGATAAAATCAGGATTAAATCATTTTGGATTAAGCATTACTTTGTTGAATTAGGCAATTCGTACCTTCAAAATTCGAATATATCCATAATCCGTAATCCAATAAAATTTTATACTGCATTTCGAATCCTTTGTCCTTGTTAGAGGCTCTTGGAATCCATACGTCGTAATCCGGATTCCTTTTTTTAATCCAACCGCTGAAGGAGTTCGTGGAACCGGTATTAGAAATATTTGGCTGAGCAAATGAACTTAATGCGTTTGAACTTAAAGCTCAATGCTTGACAAGTCATCACTACAACACTTCTGGTCCTATTCAATTGAAACGCGTGCGAAATATCAAGGGAACTTGATAAATTCTAGTTAATGTATGCGATTGCCGTGATTCTCACGGGAAATAGTTGGAGTTTTATCAGAATGATATGTACATTCTTTGCAGTTATTTGGAAGAAACTCTGTGAAGAAAAGTAAGTATTCCATTATATAATACGTAATCCAAAATCCGGAATACTATTGCATAATCCGCAATCCAAATCCTGCGTTGGGCATGGTGTAAACGGTAATCCCTAATCAAAATCCTTTTTGGGCGTGGTTTAATCCGTAATCCGTCATCAAAATCCCGTTTTGGGTATGACGTAATCCGTAATCCAGTTTTTTATGAATGATAATCCTCATCCATTTGTAATCCAGCAATTCGGAATAAAATCCACAAACCGTGGTGCATAAAATTTTTCTGGATTGCACATCACCAACGTACCTACGACCAAACGTACGAGTTTTTCGAAATGTTGCTTTCGGTATAAGGTAACGCAAACTATATGGCCAAACTATGGTTTCAATAAGTAAAAAATTTGACATGCTGAGTAATATTTACACAAGTATGAGGATTAAATTCTAGACGACTTACATAGACTGGAATGACCAGAGGCAAATGCTGCTACGAGTGCCACGTGCGAATAATTTATAGGAGGAAGAAAAATTTGTAATTTTTTCCTACTATATAAAATTCACAAAAGTGAAAAAAATAACCTTGAAAATTATGCTGGTTTTGAATAGATCATAGCAAAATTTTATTTGTGTCAAAGGTTAGTCATAGGCTAGCACGGGGATAGAAACAGAAAAATCCCAGATATTACATTTTTTCGTATTAGATTTGGTGTTATTGTAGAAGAGCTACAAGCTCTCCGGCGCACTGCTGTATTTTAGGAAGTCCTCCATTCTGCTGATAGCTCTTGGCAATCGTGTCCCCGCTCAACCCTTTGAAGAGTTGAATGGCCGTGGGATTACCGCTGAGCAGATTACCGAGAGCCACTAGGAGTCGGAAAATAGCCTCGGTATCTTCCAGGAGGTCCACTATGGACAGAACTGCCATGAGGATCTCCGTCTGGTTCTCCATACCGGACCAGGTAGGATCCGGATTCTCCCTGGACGTGACTACGATGGAATAATTGAGGAAGAGGGTTCCAGCTGCTATTTGATTGTTTTTCCCTTTCGCTAAATTGTTAAGCACTTGGGAGACGATGGCTCCTCGGTGAGCCATTAGCAGAGCAGTCTGTTTCCCGAACAAATTGTTCAGTAGGCGGAGCATGAGCATTTGATTCGTTGGGTTCTCTTGGGCCAGGAATTTGGGGAGGATCTGCTCGAAGAACGGCAGCTGAGTCGTAAGGCTGCAGGCGAACTGGTCATTAAGTACACCCACCCGGAGGAGATCCAGGACCGGGAACACCTTGTCTGTAACAATTAACGAGGGATATTAGTTTATCGGAGGTTGTACATAAAGGGAATAATGCCGCTTTTACGTCACCCTTGGGCCAGTCGAGGAGGCTTCTGAGCAGACCATGGACCTCTTCCGTGTACTCCCCGCCCATTATGGTGGTAATGAGAAAGTCTATCGTCTCTTCATTCAGATTGGATCCAGTTTCTTTGGAAAATTGATTGAGCTTGGATTTGAGACCGTCGGTGTTGGGCTGCTGGGCAAAACGAAGGAAGGTCGTAACAGGGAAACTTGGATTTCCAGTGGCCTGTGGAGGTGAAATGACTGGGGCAGCGGACTGAGTTCTGTAGGCACCAGAGCCGGTGAAAGGGTCCAAGCCATCCATTCCACCCCGGGAGGGACCTTGGTCGCTGCCAGGAACATAACGATTTCCACCTACCAAAAATTTAGTGGATTAACCGATTAACCATAATATCAGCTAATATGTGTATCACTTTATGGTAACAATACCTGTGAAAGGATCCGCAAAGTTCGTATCATTACTTGTCCCCAGTTCCATCCCTTTCGTGTTCTTAATGATAAAATTTGCAACTTGGTCCAAGAACTGGGGATTCAAGTCGTTCTTGTCAAGGAAGCGCTTAGCGGCGAACCAAGGATCTTCATTAATATTGTAAGGCAATTTCAGGGTCTTTGTTCCGTCCAAATCCACACTGAAGACGTAGTCATATTCCTACAAGACAGATGATGTGAGCTATGAATATGCAACATAAAAAATTTTTATAAAGAATTTTTCATACTGTATTACCTTTCCTTCATGAAGAACTTTACCGGAAGTGCTCTGCGTTGCACCACTAGCTCCGACGACATCACCTATTTTATTCCATTTCCTCTCCGCCGCAGACCACGAATAGCAACTTACTTGGGAGCCCTCGCGGATCATTTTTGTGTCACCGTCTGCTTTGCCCTCGGCCAAAAGACCCTCCGGCCCTGGGAGCTGAGATACTTTCAACCCACCAAGTTCTTGCTGGGCAGCAATAGTCGTCGATGCTACCTCCTCTTCAAACTTGGCAACTTCTTCAGCACAGGCGTAGCGGTCGGGATCAGCGGTAAATATACGAACAGTGCCATCACTGGGATGGAGAGAAATTTGAATTGAAAAATAATCACCGTCACTTATTTGTTCAATGGAAATTTCTGGTATTTGTCGTGTCCAATAGTAATCGTTTCGCTGAGAAAATTTTAAAAATTACCTGCTACCCGCGACAATATCACCTCTTTTTGTTACCGCAACAGACCAAATACTTGTGGCAGGCAAGTGAATCGTTTGTTTGCACTCATCGCCCTTCCAAACCCGGACAGTTCTATCTTCTCCGCAAGATGCGAAACCTTGCCCGTCTGGGAAGAGGGCCAAACTAAAGGAAAATTTGTTAGCTTAAAAAAATTTAAGTAAATGTCAGTATCGCACCGTGTTATACCTGTAAATGAAATTTGTGTGTCCATAGAATATGTTAATGCAGTCTCCATCAGGGACACTCCAAAGGCGAATAGTTGCATCGTTAGACCCCGACAAGAATTTATTGGCATCAACTACTGCGAGAGCTCTCACACAGTCTGTGTGACCCTGATACACTCGTAAGATTTGACTTCCATCCCAAAGGCGAATGGAGCGATCGGCTGAACCCGTCAGCACGTTCCGGTGACTCCCAGGGAGCATTGCTACGGCCCAAACTGCTGCCTGCAACGATACGAATTTTTGGGTCAATTTTTTACGAGGATTAATACAAGAATTTACTACTAACTACGTGAGATTGTGACGCCAAAATACCACGAACTTACCTCGTGCCCCTGCAAGGTAGCAATATTGTTTTGATCTTCCCACAGTTTCGCCGTCATGTCCCATGATCCCGTCACCAGAACACCATCAGAACTATGTTCAATGGAGCAAACTAAATGCAAAAACATGAAGTTGATTGTTAGACGAACCCAGACTTAGCCTATTCAAAATCCTGTGCAGAGCGGATGCATTACCTGTGCCTTTATGTCCTTGAAGGCGAAACAACGGAGTGTGTTTCCCAAGCTCAAACCCAAGTATTGTGTGGTCATGACCACCAGTTAATATCAACCCCTGGGGGTACTTTGCACTCGGAGAAATAACATTGACGCATGAAACAAAGTTGGTGTGACCCTCACATGACTGGAATACGTCAAATGTTCCCAGCTCCCTGTCAAAAAAGTTCAAATTTTCAGAGTTTCAGAAAATTATTGCTATACACTGTACACTTTGCAAAGTAGTATAATCGTGAACTCACGTTGCCATCCACACTTTTGCAGTCCTATCCCGTGAACCTGACACGACGAACTCCTTCCCTCCTTCCGTTTCACCGGTGGCTACTCCTCGAACATCTAGCGAATGACCCAATAGGGTACACCGGATTTTGTACGCATCTGCCATTTGACTACTACGAAAAAAAATAATGAATGGGAAATGAGGAAAGTCAGAACGGTGACGCCATAGATTCGTGCTGACTATTGTATGCATCACTGGTAATTGTTTAAATAGGTAGGTACAGTCCGGACGACCGAGCTTGGCCCTCGCGGCCTGCTACTAGCTTGCTAATTTGTAGCTATAAGTCACTTTAGCCTTTACATTAAAGATGACCGAGCTTTTCTATAGCGGGTAAAAATCCGCTTTATCCAAATTAGCAAAGTGCATAAGCTAGCTTGTCGCGACTGTATATATTTTCAGTCACGTTTATCTTTACTTATAATGATATTAACAGATAAAATATGACCAAATGACTAATATACAGGAATATTACCTACGATTAGAAGTGTAGCCGAAATAACGGTTCCACCGGATGCTGGAATGACTGTCAAAATTTATAGCTAAAGATCTCTTAAGTCGTCAGCTTCACGTACTCAACAGAATTGAGCCAAATGAGCCGCCCGCCGCTACGTCCCACGTGTGTTGCTAGCCACAGTCGCTGGAGTTAGTCTGACTGAAGCGAAGCTGAGATTATCTTTGGGGTAAATGAGCTCTATTTTTCAACATTGGGAATTGCGACAGAATATGATTTATTCGAAATTTCCAGTACAAAATTAGTAAAACGGAGGTTAATGGTTCAACTTATTGTGTGGTACGACGTGCTAAATGTATACATGGTATATAATAATATACGAGAGGACTACCGCCGTTAGCGTCAGCAGCCGTGTGTGCGTTGCAGATCTTTAGGTAACCATGAAAGGTCACAAGTTTCGCATTTAATGACGGTCTCTTTGTCTGCCTTTACCAGGCACGATCGACAAAGGAAAAAATGGTTGCAATTTGGTAATCGATATACACCTGCGGCTGAGTTAGTATTATTACTGGGAGTATTTTTACACTTAAAACAAAGTTCTGTTACAGAGCCTTGCGAAGGTTTCTGAAAATAATTTGCCCCATCCCCTAAAACTTTAGCTAGCTCCTCTTTCAGACGATCTTCCATTGAAAGTGGCTTTGTATTGGAAGGTACAGTACACTGCTGTTCCGGTTTCTTGCGATCTTCACTTGAATGAGCACTTAGAGCAGCCGGAGGACATTTTCGGAGATTCCTGTTGGCAGTAACTGGAATCTGTTGTGTAGTTAAACTCGGTTGGGAACCGAGAGCTCGTGGAACAGTCTGAAGGTTTTTTTCATGGGCATTTAATGTTAGAAAGTGATCTATTCGAGATTTCAATGCTCCATCAGCAATGGGTTTCAGGCTGTCCGTGAAAGGCTGGCCAGTAAATGGGTCGCTGGCAGGACGACCCCACGTCGCCTCTTCCCTGTAATACTTTTCTAATGTAGAAGAGTCCACAGCTACGCCGCAAGGGAGTCGAATGGGCTGAGACATGATTTCTTGGGTGATCGGATCACAAAACTCTTCGGGCACGACAACCGGTTCTAATGATGATGAAAACCTTGGTCTTTTTGACACATGATCTTCATTCTAACATTACAGTAGGCTGATTAAGTTACTTTTAAGCTTTTGCAATTCCGTAAAAACTAGAGAGCTTACTGTCACAGAAGATTTGGAGCTTCTTGGTTGCTCTGAATTTTGCTTACGATGCCGTCGCATCCAGTTCACTAGCAATTTATCAGAAACATCCTTTGGGCATCGGGTACACGGCTGTCCCCACACTTGCAAACCACCTAGTCCAGCAACTGATGATCCTGTCGTGCGCAGAATGGTGATTTCCAGCCCACTGACGCGCTCACACGCCTAGGACAAATAAAATTGAATAGTTAAATGGAATTTCAAGTCAATGATATTTTAAATTTAACCAGATATTTCGTGATTATTATTACTTACAAAAGGCGTTGGGTGTCTCAACTCAAAATTTGCTTCATCTTCAGTCTTCTCGTCGGGTTTTGACGCCTGAAGAAGTGAAAAAGGAGGTTTTGGTTTGAATCTTACATTGCGGAAAACAATTCTGTTCGGGATGTTGTCGTTTAAATATTCTTTGGCCACCAAATGAGACGTCCCGTTCTTACTAGATACGTCTTGATTGCCAGGAAAACGTGACTGTAGGGGCAGATGGATTGAATGATACATGAATGGAGTGTAGTACAGAAGATTAGGCCGAAGTGGCTGCGACATTTTTATGGAGAACTGTATGAAATCTGAACTCACCCTATGATGTGTTTCCGTTTGAATTGTGAATGCTGAAGACGTTTGAGCACCAAATTTAGGGTAGATAATTACTCGGCTTATTTCGATGCACGTCGGAAGTGTGAGACGAATGGTTATTGGGGGTCGAACGAAGTAATCTGTAAGGAAGCCTCGAGATCTGACTCCGAAACCTGAAAGCTCAGGATTGCTGACAGGAGCTGGCTCTAGCAAGTTTCCGACTTCGTTCCCGTCCGACTGTACTTGTTCACAACTTATGGTCGTTCCTATACCCTCGATGCAAAAATTCATTTCGCGTGGATCCAACGATAATATTGGTTGAAGAAAGACTTCCGTACGAAAGCTTTGGGAAAACGGAACTGATGCTTGGATTCTCTCCCGATTTGGAACCGTCTTGTTTGGATAAAATAGTTACGTATGGTTAACGGAGGCGCAATTCACAATTACCCATAATACGGGTTATCACTGCTGCTTGACTTCTCTGCCACAAAACAGCATACTTGCCCGTTATTCTTCGCGGGAAAAACCAAGGATGCAGTCGTAGGCGTAGGGCAGCTAAAGTTGCTTTCATACGTAAACTTTTCGTCGCAATACCTATCGTGTTGTTCGACAGAATCATCGTTAGTGGAATCAGGATCCTGATCCTCGTGCCGCCGACGCGTGTTATCAAAATGTGCCTTCCCAGGCTCAAACGTTAGGAAATTTTTCGTTTCCATTCTTGGATACAGAAAAAGGGAGGTAAATTTCGTATTTTGTAGATCTGGTTCCCGATGTAAATATTAGTCTAGCCCAATGAAGCTTAAGGTCACCCCCTTCGATGTGTTTGGCTCGTATCGTGCTACTATTTCCACTCGCGCGACTCGCCACATGAGCCTTTGTCATTGAGTAACTTCACGAGGTTTCGACCAAAAATTGACAACTACTCTCGAATTTTAGAAACTTTGGTACCAAACGATTCGTCTCGGCGAGTTATTTAAGAATATACCACT
>WJFA01000359.1:0-41954 GCA_009870155.1 Pseudobourletiella spinata
GATCAAATTGGCTCTCTTTTTTATTGTCTGGGCTATGACCATGCGCTCAAGGCGGGTTACTCATCTGCCCGCAGACTCTGTTCTGGCCGCGGGGGGAACTCAATGGGATGAAATAACGTTTAGACATTTCTATTTTTTCCAGTTACAGTATTTCATACCATTATTTTTTGGGGAGAGCACAACTGTATATGATATGAATACGCCAGAACTTCTGAGCTTGTGCACTGGTGAATGGATGAGACCCTCCGCGTGGGCTGTTTTAGGACGTGGCAGGCGGAGAGAGTGTGAATTCTTCGCATGTACAGGAAAACTGTAGAGGACAAAGCAAACTTCCGTCACTTGAAAACGACGACGTCTAGATTCAGCTAAATGACAGAGGAGAGATGAAATGGGGAGCATAATTTCAAAACGAAAAGTAAACTCTGTCCGCTGTACAACTAGACAGGATTTCACACCTCGTCGAGAGTTGGCTCACCTTGAACTTAGCTTTTAACGGTACTACCTTGAGGCCGTATGCAGACGACGGGGAAACATTGCAGTACGTAATGACTGGATATGATGGGATTTTACTCCTCACGTGGAACTCTAGAATTTGTGAAAATTCTCAATTAAAAAACATTCTGCGTACACCAACTGAGACAAAGAGAGATGCACCTGTCTCTTGCATATGCTTTTTTTATTACCGAATATTCAAAGTCATCCTGTGATTCCGAGCGCCGTCAACTTCACAGCCATTACGCGGCCGGGTTCGAACAAGTTTCCCAAGATGCCGGCTGGTCCTCGTCGTTGTCGTCGTCATCGTTCTGAGCTAAAAACGGCGCTTCGCTAGAGTAATCCTGACGATGAAGTGGTTCTTTTTCCGAGTCAAAGTACGAGAGGGTTGGGGAGGGACGGGGTGAAAAGAGGGAATAAATCTAAAGTGTTTCGGCAACTTCCGACAGGAAATTATTCTTGCGCATCCTTCAAGAAAGGGAGTATCCTCCACCCTGTCCGCATGTCCTCTGGGACACGGACGGATTTTCTTCACTGACTGACTGACTGAGGGGCGGCAGAAGCACTTTCAAATTTAAAAGTTATCCGATCAGCAGCTCAAGAATTAGCTCCTCTCTCTCTCTCTCCTCAAAGGAAATTTGCCGATGAAAGTATAACTTAATTTTCTCCACTTGGCTAATTTTACGACTTATAGCATTGTAATTACCCACACGCAGTTAAAAAAATTTCACCCCACGGCGCATACTATCAGTCAAACTGATGTCGGAAGTAGGGGAAGAATCTATCAAGAAAGGACTCCGCCGGTTATTTAGCCTCCCAAAAATCTTTAATGAAAATGACTCCGTGAATTTTTTCAATTAACCTTTCACCATAAAAAGTCACAAATTTTATCAAATTACTCATTGTAAAAATCACAATACAAGATCTCCTCCTTCCGTAAAGGAAGTGTGTCGAATGGGGCTCAAGTCTACTCGGAAATCTCTACAACCGGAACAGTTTGCCAACTTTTAGAATTTCGAAGAGCTGAAGCGGGACCAAAAACAATTTTGCGTCTGCACTGTAAGCAAACTCAGACACACACACACACACACACACACACACACATGGACACACATACAAAATTTTACAAGGGCTCGGGAGGAGGATCAACCGCCACGTTTATTGGGTGTATTAAAGGCCAGGGAGATAATACTGAGGAATATAGTGTAATTTCACCCCCGTTCACGCTCATTAATGCTTGAAGAATTGAAGATTTGCCAAGGGATTTGGCCCGGAGAGGGAGCAAAGAGAGAGAGAGAGACGCGAAACTTTCAATTAATTATCTATTTACTTTTGAGTAACATGAAACGGGTCCCCCCACACTTCCGTATATAGTTTTTACGCTGAGCCGGAGGGCCTCCACTTTTTCACAGTAATAATTGCTATTATTTTCCCATTACCCAACTGCGATAGACGCGGAAGGTTACGAGAGGACGGGCCACGGTGACGATTTCCAGCTGATCTCCTTCCCACACAAGTGAGAAACACTCGAAGGGATGCCGCGGCGAAATGAACTTTTTCAACTGTTTTTCATTGTTGACAAAAGTCCATGATGTACCGTCCGCCACTGTGGTCTTTTTTGCCATGTAGAGAGCATATTGCACACCCAAGTGAAACGATTAGTATGCACAAACTATATATGACTCATAATGCTATGTCCATTCCGTGACTCAGGTGGACCATAAATTTTTAAACTTCCCTCCACTTGTACATATTACAACATATACACTGCTCACTTCATAATAATGGCGGGGACGGGGAATCTGAGCAAATAGGCGTGAGAAAAGTACTAGTGTAATCCGTTCACCTTTTCCCAACACCACAAGGGATACCACACAGTGGGGATACCATTGCAGTAATAAGTGCCAAGTTCCTCCCGGACTCACACGCACTAGCTCGTCTACCAAGTGGTCACAGGTACCAAAACACAGGAACATACATATAGGCATGTATGCATAAGTCCAATTTACGGTTTCCGTTTCTCCCTCTCTTACATAATCCCCACGATGCCCATTTCCTCATTGAAGCAAATAGTAGTGGATTAAAAGTTTGATGTTTGTGTGTGTGTGTGTGTGTTTCTCTCCGTACTCCATCCAAGAGTATCCCTTTAAAAGGTCAAAGTTGTTGGGGAGGACGTCGTAATAATTGTAATATAACTTGACCGCTAACGCCTCAAGTTTTTCTCCCTGGCGTCGTCGCCGCCTTCCGGATGACAGAGCCCCGGCCCACAATTGACTACAGAGTCTTTCCGCTCCCTCCAACACAGACTTTTGTTCCAAAGTTTTTCCGCGTCATAATAATTCCAATACAGGATTTTAGTAGTAGACAATGAACAATGCTAATCCAGTTCTAAGTAGAACATCATCAGATAACATTGTGTGTATGAGGTGTGTGGGTAAGGCTAATTTTACAAAATCTCACCAACCAACAAAGTTTTCGTTCAATTTCTGGGGAGGAGGGAGAGCGGATCACTGTAGCAGACTTGAAAGATTGTAGTACATATTTTTCTCATCATCTTGGTGACTTTTTAAGTTGAGCAGGGTCAGGGAAATGCCCTGCTGCTGGATTACAGAGTTTAGGGTTGTCACGGAAATGATCTCCTCCTGGATTACAGAGGTCTTACCGTTGGGGTGACTCTTCCGTGATCATTACTATACAGTAGTGGACATTTCCTGTCACACTTAAGCCCCTTTGGCATTGGGCAAACGCCTCGGGGGCGGAGGTCAGAAAAGCTGAAGGCATGGTGGCATCTAATGCCTCTTTTATGCTGAACGGACCAGTTTAAGTAGATTGTCCGTGCGGACGGAGGATCCTCCGTGACGAACTGACACGGTGCAATTCACTTTTCATATAACACACACACATGCAAAAGCATATACAATCATAGTCATACTCACACATACTCTCATAATCATATTCACGCACTCGCAGACACGCACGCACGCAAAGCCAAAGACACAGACACACACTCATATAGTCAGACTCACACACACTGCCAGACATACACTCAAACTCATGTTCACACACACTATCAGACACTGTCATACACGCAGAGCCATACACACGCACACTCACCTTGTCACACACACACATACAGTCATAGATACAAGTTCCCTCCACAACATGACTTCCTCGACCTGTCTCACAGAAGCAGCTCACGGGACTGCCAGGGTGAACGCCATTTGAGAAGGAAGATGATGATCATCATCATCTCATTTATTCCGAAATTTTTTTATCACGTACAACTCATATTTCACCAAGAGAAAATCTCCTTAGCTCAGCCCTTATTAGTGGACGGAGGAAGAGAGCCGCATATGTATGTGGTGGTGGTGTGGTGGGATGTGATTTCACAAATCTCATTTTTTCCCGTTACCGCACCAGTCGTCATCCTCGCCCATGTGTTTACATTCCCCCGCCGCTTGGGTATACCAGCACTGCCCGAGCTTAACAATGCGAGCTCATCTTCCAAAAGATCCTCATACATGGTGTAATAATCTCCTCTTTACAATATAACACTTTTTCTCGACAATATCCTATCTACTTGATCCTCCAAAGTTCCTATTGCGGTGGCGGAAATGGTCGATTCGGCGGTTATTTTAGAGGCCCATCTGAGCACAACGGCGGTGGATCCCCTGTGATTTAATTCCTAATAATTCACTCTCATCGTTACCAGGTGGGAGCGGCTTTGTGGAAGAAAACACACAGTTTATAGTCCTCAAATTACATCATAGTTGCGTACTAATTACCAATTACCAATCCGCATCTTCATTCCCTCCGCTGCCATAGGGAGCACTGACACTGTGTAAACAGACCTGGTCGTCATACTCAAGATAGAATAAAATACATGAGTCGGCCATATTGGAGGCGCAATATGTGAATGGCAGCCGAGTCCTTGGTACAGATCCCATTATTAGTGTTATTATTACTTTGTGTGTAAGTGAAGGAGGAAGAGTCGCCCAGCTCAAGTCCTACAGAGAGTTATCATGGCTCTTCGTATGAGTATTGAGGGATCTCCGTATTTACCTGTGGAAGCCGTAACAATAATAATAATCATAATAATCCTCGCATCACACCATTATCATTTCAATGGCAACTGGCATCCATACACACACGTAAAAGAAAATGGAGGAGAACTGATAAGAATTTCAAGAGCTCACACCCACGGTTGCTGTTTGTTGCAACATAGGATATTATTACCCACGGGGCTCTGACGTGAGATTGTTGACTTGGGAAAATACCGGAGTGGTAGAGCCCATTATTCCACATGGGTTGGCTGACTGGGATGGTGGCGGCACCGGCTGTTCAACGAGGCCTTCGTAACTCATAACGTCACACATGAGCAGTGGAAAGATTCCCGTCTTCTTGACCATTTCACTCCTAATATCAATCTCTTCCCATCTCTCTCTCTCTCCGTCGCTCCGTTTTCTTTCCCTTTCAACTGGAATGATGCTTCAATTTCATTCAAATATGGTCATCATGATGATGTCTCTTCTTGGGTACACAATGGCTGTCGTCCCTATAATAGAGAACAAGTCTGAAGTTAGATAAATTCTTGTTTACCAAACCCCCCACCCCCCATCCACTGCCCATCAGGATGAGAAGTCACGGTCAATGTTCGGAACGGGAGAACGTTACACGCATGATAGTATAGCAGTATAGACTCTCGGTAATTTTGACAACTCCAAGGTTCATTTGAGCCCGACACTGGCCTGACTACGACGAAGTGGCGTAGCGGCTGGTACAAGTGGTGGTAGTAGCCGTACGCCGTAACAGTAGCAGTAAATCCTTTCCCACGAGAGAATGTGATTTCCGCTCAACGAGTGCCTACATATAGATTTCATGAATGGAATCATCCCACTTAGTATTGATGCTGCAGTTGGCTTTTGTTCCGGGAGGAAGTGGAAGAGTGAGTGGAAGAATCGTCTCATTCCCAGTTTGAGCTTCCATTAAAATTTCACCAAGGAATCTAAGGACAAAATACAAAGAGTATTATTTTTTGAAGGATTCCAGACAGAATTTCCCTCGTAGTTCTGTCACAGTTCCACGGAAATGTTCCGCGTCGAGGAAATCGAGAATAATGGAAATGAGGCATCATCATTACCGCTACCACCACCATGAGCTTCTCTTGGCTCCTCATCCTCATTCAGTTTCCCCTTAATTTCCAAGGGTGCATCCTCAGCCTTTCGGGGTCGTTGAATTCTGCATACACTAAATAGCTTGCACTTCCTAATAGCTTGAAAGATGTGAGCATGCCAGACATCTTTCTTGAGAAAAGTCGAGCACTTTTGAACTCACGTAGTTAATCTCATGCAGCGGATTCCTGGGAGGGAAAGCCAAGTATATTGCGATGAACGAGATTCTTTGAAGGCAGAGGACCGTGGCAATGGATGGAGTTGCTGGCAAAGTGCGGTGGACACTGACGGTGTGTGACAGGATCGACCCGGATCCAAGGTCCTTATAGGGGATCCCCGGCTTCAACGCACACACAAGAGAGTCAATTAAGTAATAAGCTCAGTCAGTGATAAAAACCAATATGCCACCGGACTACTGGCGCCTTCAATGAAGCTAATCATCATTTCCATAGAAACAAACAAGGCCGAACCGTAACTTAAAATGGTTCCGCAACTTGAATAAAAAAAAGTCTGGTCAAAGGAGCTGCTGGGATAGTGGTAGTATTCTATGTAAGAGTGGATGATACCGTTCATCTGACCATGTGCAATTGAATTGTTTCGATGACGATGAGGTTAATGGGGTGATAATGCAAGCTTTGGGACCGTTCGGTTCCTCTTTACGGCTTCAGGAAAATCAAATCTATATATTTGTACACATCTTCTCCTTCAGGTTCAGGTATGTTTTAAACTTGAGGATGAAACACTTGTTTCTGCTTGAGCGGGAACGGAAGATTTTCAATTTGACCATCTCGACAAGAGAATAGAATGTGTGGGAAAGGAGTTTTTTAGAATCTGGAAGTTGGTGTGAAAGGCGAGAGGAGACCATTTCATACATACATGAGCGAGGTAACTTCCGCACTTGACTTGCTCTTCGATGGATGGATTTGTTAGGCCGCATTGGGAAGTATAAGCGATGGACGGAATCCTGCGAGGACTCTGCGTGACAGCTCTTTGATGGGTTCGTGTTGGGTTTTATTACTTACTGCGCTCAAAACTAGGCGCATCCTTTCAGAGTCAGAAGCGATCGAGTGAGTGAGTAAGTGATGGTGTGTTCCGTGCAGCAGAAAATCGCTGTCAATCCTCTCGCTCTCCTCCAATGAACCTGAACATGAGTCTTGAGCCGTCAGATTCGACCGCCTGATGGATGATCCAACGCGAAGATATCCGTAACAGTTTAATATGAGCATTTAACCTGACATCTTCGCATTACTCACCTCGGAGTGGGACAGCGGAGCGTGTTTGTTGGGTTAATTTGCCGTGTTTGGATGGAGGCGGCACACCACACCAGGGAGCCATTAATTAGCTACTTGTTTGTCGCATCCAATTTCGTTACGGCCGTACGACTCACACCGGCGAGGAAGAATCCTCTGTGCGGGTGGTTGAAACTTTAAATAAAAACGAAGGGATAATTTAAGCTAATTATATTTTGCACATTCTGCATCAAATATAAGAATGCGCTTGGATCATGAGGGCGAACATACATGTAGTACTTCCACTCCTGCTGGTGTTTTGAAACCCTAGGTAGGGATAGCAGGTAACAGGTAGCCTTCACGGTTGAGATGTGCTCCCTCATACCCAATGTGTGGAGTTGTAATCTAATCTGAGTTGCCTTGGTTTTTTTCAGATGCTCCGCCGGAGATTATTGAACTTGGCCCTTTTGTCATTTACGTTAGGACAATTCGCCTCCCTCCACGGTAAGTTGGTTGCTTCCTACTCGCCCTCCAGTCTTGACAAAATTGAATTCTGATCAAAAGAAATAGAAAAACCGGACATTTGGAACAGGAATTGACCGTTAAAAAAATGAAATATCTCTGCTCACCCGACTCTCAACTGTTTGTCTATTCAACTAACTAACGTGTAGCTGTTGATTCTATTTGATTTTCTCCCGGACTTCCGCTCGGAACTTGACATTCCGTGACGAACCTACTAATATAAACTACTAATAATGCTAACACCACTACCATCATCACAAACTTGCCCTCGCACGTGTAGCCATGAAAGTTGGAAAAACACTAACACTTGAAAGTAGGTGCCCCTTTGTTGTGTCATTTTTAAAAGGCTTTTGCAAAATAAATCCGATTATTTCAAAAACTTAAGCTTGTGTTGCTAAAATTTGAACTAGTGGTTGTAGACTTGATGTTGACTTACTAAAATAGTTTTCATGTAGCGAATTTTGCTCGGCTCCAGTATTTTCGAAATAATGGTTTAGACTGCCTGCTCCGCCGTAAATGCAACGTTTTTTATGCCTTCTCGTTGTCCCCCTCGCTTTCCTGCTTTGGCTTCACCCATTATTTCTTGACCTGGAACATCAACTGACCTTTGACAATGCACGGAATGGCGGCGTTTTCAAAAGTGAATAAAAACACTAATTATTTGCGTACGATATCCTTCCACTCATAGCGCTAACGGGTTTTGAAAAACTCACGGATTTGGACTACCGAGGAAACACGTACTACTCCATCCGAAACTTATCCCTCCATGAATGTCAAGGGTGGTGTCGGCAGGAGCCGGAATGTGCTGCAGCCGCTTTCAGGTAAAATTCTAAAGTATATTGTCTCAGGAAAATTACTAACCGTCCATGTCTTACATATGCGCTCTGAGGTCGGTCTGAAATCCCGGAAATCCCCGCATGACACCACTGATGACGGAGGGGCAGGGGGAGTCGCTTTCGCGCGAAAATTGTATGTGTAATATGTGGTCAACCCCTATGCATTTCCTCTGCCGGAAAACAATTATAAAACTTTTAGTCATCCCATATGTGCGTACATGATTCATTTCATCATACATTTAAGTTTGCCGCGCGGAAAAATGAAAATACAGCAGAGTCCCATGTGAGAAGAACAGTACTTCCCTAGCTTTTTTCACTGCACCATCCCGTCACTCAATGGTGAAAAGGTGAAGCAGAAAACTGGAAAATGGATGCCCATGCCCCAGTGTCTGTTTCTAGGTAGACAGACGTTTCCTCGTGCTTGGAAATTAGATGGTCACGACGACGACTTTGGAATTGATGGGTTTTGTTGTTGTAAAAAACACAAGCCGAGTTCCATTCTGGTTTATTGAGTCAATTTTCCGCTCTCGCCAGTGTAGTGTCTGTGAAAAAATTCCAAAGGAATTTTTTTTATCTCCCAATAGGAATTAAGCAGGCCAAGAGCAAATGGCTTGAGCAACGGTATACCCACATCAGACCCGAGGTTCATTCAATCCCAGTATGAAAATCCCAAGAAAGGTACTTATTCGCTAGGCAGAGTGAGCGAGGGGCTAGCTAATACTACTGAGAGGAAACAAATAAAGTAATTTCGGATCCGGTTTCTGATTAGTTCTTTATTAGGTTACATTACATTATTAGCTTCGTAAAAAGTTCAGGGTTAACTACGTTTGTGTGTGGTTGTCTGTTAAGTAAGACATGTGTATGATTCTGCTGACGGTATGAGTGGTTCACCCGCTAGCTATATTAACTTATTGTGAGCTGAAGCGAGTGTACCTCCTTATGACAGTTGCTCAAAATTGAGGATAAATAATTATTACAAGTTTGATAAAATCACATGAAAATCTCTATCATGTCACACATTGTCACGTCCGCGTGTAATGTCAACTCAAACCCGTAGGGCCAGTTTCATGCCCGGCCTCCTGGCTCATCACGAACTGTGCTGTTGTCACCTACTTTGACCACACTTGATACTAAGAGCACATCATAAAAATCCATCTCACGTCGTTAAGATATGACAGGAGACAAGCACGAAATAGCTTATCCTTTTATTCCCGTTGTTCCAAGTATGAACTTTGGGATCCTTCGGGCATTGCAAAGCCGTGTGTACTGTAGGATATCGTCGTCATAACATTCCAAACGCGCACACATATTATGACTGCCTCTCGGTCATTCTCTGTGATAGTGACATGATAATTCAAACGGAATTTGAAAAGAATATATCTCTCCGACATAAAAATGATACGTTTGTGTGACGGAGAAGAGCTCCGCACACCGCTTCTGAAAGGATTGGCCTTGGAGCTGGATAGTAAAGGAATGAGTAGGTTTTGTCTCAACAACTCCTTTAATGACTCAAGTACAGTACTTATGGTCATGACTCCTCTCAAGCTAATAAGGGAGGAGAGGCACGATGATGATGACAATTTATTTTCCTTCCTTGTCACACTTGCGTATCCAACCGTTAATTAAAATAAACTCTCTGTCTTAATAGTTTTACACACGTTCAGAGGTTCTTACGGCTCTTTCAGTTGCGGTTCTCACAAAATTTTTACTCTGTCATGTCTACAGTGTGTCCCACTAAAGGTATGGCCAACTTGTTACGACTATATTATTTTTGAAAAGCGCATTGAGGAAATAAGACTGGAATTCTAGCCAAACTTTTTGAAGTTTGAGTGGTAATTTTAAAATTTATGCCTCGTTCAGAAACTATAATGATTTTGTGACACGGAACCGTTGGAAAGCTCTTTCTCCGCTCGTTCACTTGATTTCTAATGCACAAATAAACACATTTCCAGCTTTAAAAACTTGCAAAAAAAGTACAAAACGGGATCCTACTGACATGTAATGCGTCTAAAGTCGTACAGACTTACCTTCAATTTGTCAATTGAACGGATCGTAAAAATTAGTTAGTACGGGAAGCCAAGTACTCACAGTTTTACTACACGCTGTACGCTAGCAGTTCCGACTCACCCTCAAGCACATGCCTTTGAGTCAGTCGTCGTCACCAAACCGAGTCCGCCCGCGCATGCCGGAGGAAAAACACACTGACGGCAACGGCTCGAAATCCTTGGCATTGAAACAGGTCGTGTTGGTGGGCCATTGAGAAAGGAATAAACCTGACTCATTTTCACAGGAAAAACTACTAATTACGCTCATAATTATGTAATTTTCAAGATTCTACCACTCCGTTCATCCTTTTGCATCCTGGGTTTTTACTTCTGGTGTTTAAAATTACGAGCACAAAAAGCTGTTTCCGTGCTTTAGTTTCCCGTCTCTGCATCGCAGTCAGTCTCAGTCAGTCTGTGCGGGATCTTCCCATCTTGACTTGATGATTGTGAATAGGCAATGATTCTGAATGACTCCATGGGGAGTCAGTAAGTACGAAGGAGTTGGTTAAAAGCTCACAGAGAAAACTGTGTGGGTTTGCACTGCATGGATATGCGATTCCGGGTTTTCCACGGTAAAATAGCTTTGTAGTCTACATGGAGCCAGGAATGACACTGCACTTGCCTTTGGAAAGCCCACCTCATCTGATGGACATGGATTCGCCTAGACGGATAGGGTAGGGAGGGGGTACTACTATTATTGGTCTTATAGTCAGTTAAAACGAGTAGAGTGGAGTTAATAGGCTTTGAGTAGTGCGATTGTTGTTGTCGGTGTGGTGCGAGCGGAACGATTCCGATAACGTTCTACCTTCACGTCCTCGCCATCTAGCTAGTGAATGGCAGGAGTTCCTTAAGGAAAAAGCCTGTATCGCACCGGAATCTCACCGACTCAATTTGCATTATCTACTAGTAATCTGATTCAATTACCTCCTCCTTCAATGGGAGTGAGGAAGAGTATATAGGAAGAGGATGTCGAGGCGACGATTGGGACAGGAGTATGATGCTAGGGGATGAATTAGCTTTTTGTCGCTAACTACAAGTGTGGTGGATGCGTGATAAGCGGACTGACTGGTTTAAGGAACTATGCACTCCTCAATATATCAACGTATCTGTTTAGTGCACCGTGTGTGTGTGAGTTAGTACGTGTATAAGTGTGTATATATGTGCGTGTATGTGCATGTGTGTGTAAGTGTGTACATGCATTTATTTTGCGAGTGTGTGTATGGGTGTGTGTACGCGTATGTGGATCGTACTCGGACAGGTGCTAAGACGGGGATAATTTGACGGAGATGGTACAAAAGAGGTGCTATGAAGCGTTTCAAATTATTGCGTATAATATTGTTGGCTGGCAGGGGAATGTGTGAGCGTTCCCATGTGTAGGAGTGTGTGTGTGTGTGTGTGTGTGTGTGTGTGAGCGCATGTGCGTGTGTGCGGATGATGACAATGGGTTTTTTGTTTGGTTTCAGCTTTGTGGTGAATCCGTTAGCTCCGATGCAGGAAACGCTCTGTCTTCTTCAGAACGATACCTCGGCTCACAACCCGAGCGCCGTGCCACAAAAGGCTAGCCTCCATGTACTACATGGTCAAGCTTCACATTCGATCTGGTAAGTCCTTTGTCTCCCCTTTGTCGTGTACCAAGTCAAATGTCTTCCCAAATTCCTCTCATCCAAACGTTTTTTTACCTCCTCTCAACCGCCGCCGTCGTTGTCGTGGAGACGTCGACAGTGTAATAATGGTATCACAAGCTCGTCTTTTATGTGAGCTTGATTTTCGCCGTGCAACACTAGCCTGGAGGCGATGCAGTAATTATTCTTCACCAGCTCCCTTGTCGCACTCATAGTCACTCACTGCAAACGTTGAGCACGTCATGTTCCCGTCCACAAGTAAAGAGCTACGGTACCTTTGGGAGAACTTGGAAATGCGTTATAATTATTAATTTGAGGAGAGGATTTTTCGCTCAAATTATTAATTGGTACACATATTTTAGCGCATAATTTATTGGTATCCTTTCATAATAATCATAACATGTGATAGCATAGCAATATTTTCACCGGAGGAAACAGGTTTCTTTTGAGCATGCGAGACATTGTGGAACGAAAAAAAAATATTTTGGGCGTTCAAGGGACGTAGATGGAAAGTCAGCATGTGTGACTGACGTTCCCTGTGATGAAGAATCATAATAATTCACCTTTCATCCCCTTGACTATTGACCCATTAATCCCCGACGTAATAAGCCACTCTGGCTCCAACCGCACCACTCCATTAAAGGGGAATCGCTCATGCTTATCAATTTCAAGTGTGAGAATACTAGCAGCGCATACACGGGGTGGAGCGGTGCTGCGAGACACATTTGGCCATCGAGCTGCCTGCCTGGTCAGTAAATGTGAGGAATTCACGGGGATGTTTGTTATAGACATGCGGCTAACCGCGGCAACGTACTTTTTTGGTCCGCACACGTTACCAACAATTGTCCGCAGCGGCCCGGGCTGTCACCACTGTGGTGAACATTAAAACTGTGCAAACCGTCTGCGCTTTCATGGGAGGAGGTACTGTGAGTAACATGAAAATTAGTATGAGAAGAAAGGGACAATTATTCTTGAGCCCGGCGTTTTTGTCACCTCACACGCACGCGCTCTCGCACCAGTAGGTTCTTAACCAAATTGATAGCTTTATTATTATCATCATCATTATTACGTGAGATTCGAATTGCATTAGAAGAGCCACTCCAGCATACTGACTGCTTGAGAGAGGTCCTGTCTTCTCCCGTCGCGCCAACAACAATGAGCTCCCCGCAGGAGCTTCCCTGGTGTGAGTTCAGCTGTGGCCCTATAATGCTCAGCCAGGTCCCCACTGACACTGACATTCGTGCGTACAACAACTATACAGGAGCCTCTTGTGCCAATATAATCACAACCAGTTCCGTCATCATACGTCAAAGTCATGTCTTATAACTCAGCCCGTCTGCGAAATTTTCCAATATAGAATCTCTCACATATATCCCACAGTTGTCATGTGGACTGGGAGGAATCACGGGTTAAATTCTCACTTGAAATTCTATGGCGCCTTTGAAAACGTCAGTTGGAAAGGACAAACGT
The DNA here is from genome assembly GCA_009870155.1 of Pseudobourletiella spinata. NCBI lineage: Eukaryota > Metazoa > Arthropoda > Collembola > Symphypleona > Bourletiellidae > Pseudobourletiella > Pseudobourletiella spinata. The sequence continues at coordinate 13,388 of WJFA01000359.1, forward strand.
GAGGGAGTCTCTGGTGGTGTGGTAAAGGAATAGAGTTGTTTTCCAAGAGGAAGACAATAATCCAAGACCCGTTGGTTCTTGAGTCGAATTGGTCGTGATCTACTTTTCCTCCGGATTAAATGATGAGGATGAATGGGAGCGTGTGCCTACCTGGATGAATTTCCTCCGTCACTGTTGAGTGTGGAAATTACCAAGACTCCCTCTTAGGCCTCCAAGATAAATTATTAGCTGCTCAAGATGGAGGTGGGGGTTGAGGAACTGGTGCGGTAGTCGAGGGTGTGGAAACCAAAGGGGAACGTGACTGCTAGTAAATGTACAGAGAGGAAAGAAGGTTCTATAGGAGTCGTCGTCGATCCGCTTCAGAGCCTCCCAATAATGCTCACAGTTCATGGAGTCAGATTCCGCTTACATTTTTCTTCCCAGAGCATATGATATTACTCTGCAATATCAGTGCATTATGCAGTTGGTATTTGTGCATGCAATTTTCGGAAGTTGACTTGACAGTCATTGGGAATGAGCTGAGACATTGTATTATGTTGGTGGCATTGTCAATGTCACCCAGTAAATTCCTATGTTCACTTCTTGAGGCTATTCTTGAAGGGGATTTTAGTCTATATGCCCTTCAATATTTCAGGGTCCTACCTCACCTTGATTCTGTCCTGTCAGTACAATAATCTATAGGGACAATTTTTAAACGGCAAAAATGTTTTAAAAGTACATTTTTTAAAATAACTTTTTAAAAATTAATTTCAAAAATAAAAATAATATTTTAAGTTTGTAAAAAATCATTTTTAAAAATTATTTTTTCAACAACTCATTTTTACCAAAAATGTGATTTTTAAAAAAATTTTTTTTTATATTTAGAAAAAGTCTGCTCCCGCCCTTGGACGTTTGAGAGGGTGCCAAACAAGATGTTACGGAATTTGGACAACTCCCTCATTTTCACCTCGACGAAGGAAGCCTGTCTCGCTGCCTGTCTCAACGAGGTAAGAAGGATCGACGGGTTTTAACCCACAATTTGCCTCTCCGCTCCAAAGATGATGGAGCTGATGATGAGGGGGGAGAGAAAATTGCAAAGTGCCGGTTTTTAAGCACGATGATGCTATGTATTGATGATGATGAGGATGGGAGATTTTTCATACATGCTTAAACTTGAGGGCGATGTTTGATAAAAAATGACTCAACTCCTGTCCCATACAAACTATATTATACCTCGTGCTCATATCCCCAAGAGTTACATTACTGTAGTGCTGTATGGCGAATCTGCTCAACGTTTTTGGTGAAGGTCGAATGTTGAACCCTGGAAATGGACGGAATTATTGTTTCACAGTTGTGTAGTAAAAAAAAAGAGTCAGTCTCGGAGTCTGAGAGTCTACACACTGACTGACGATTGAGTAAAAGCACCACGCCACATGATTTTCTATGAGTCTTTTGTTGAACCCTGTGACTCTCCATTATACCGTTCTCCCTCTGAAAATGTCTTTGCTCTCCTTATGTTTTGACGGAGCGGAGCATTATCATCATCATAATAATAATAATGGAGCCGAGAATTTCTCAAACGGATCAAGTAGCTCCGAGATGGACATGGTCAGTGGTGAGAGCGGAGAGTCGTGTGTATGAGTGCGTGTCATCATCATCATCAACTTCCTCTTCGTCATCATCACGCTGATGATGACGTGATTCATGGGGGGAACTGCCGAGAGTTTTTCGAGTTGTGCTCCGTGATTATGTGATTGTGACGTGCGGTAGTAGCATAATTAGATGATGAGCTTTATGATATTGTTTCAAGTCAGCAGAGGGGATAGCATTTCCTTCGCGGAGTCCGTTTTCTCTCAACTATTTACTCAACTCACCCTCTCATATACGCTCATCTCCTGTACGGAAAGAGAGTTATGAGAGGGTGTGATTAGGCGGGCGGGGAAGGCGGACAGGAGCAGCGTGCCGTTTGAATTTGTCTCTGCGAATTTTGCGCAGTGCACATGAGCTCTGCAGTGTGGTAGTACTGGTACTATAAATCCCCCAAAGCCACCCTCGTCCATTACTACGGATTCCAGGGTGTACAGTTAGGACATACGCTAAGGATTTTTAATAACTAAATGCACATGGGGTGGTGGGCGAGCAGTCGTTTCCACCGGGGGAACACGTTGTTGCTGCTGCACTTGCTCGTTGTTCCTGTGGCACGCACTATGGGCAGAGAATGAACTTGGTATTTTTTTTGCTCGGAAAACATGATTGCTCCTCATCAACAAGTGTACTCGCACGGTCGCACGTCTTTTCTCTCTCTCTCTCCCGGTACTTCTGACTGACTGACTTGAGTCATGGGCTCTCTCATCTCATGAGGAAGACGGTAGGAATGTCTGTATTTTAGTAGAGCAAGCGCATAAGGGTTTCCTCCACGGTAAATCTCCACTGCCCACAGGGACTAGTTCGCATTTTATTTAGGCTCTGCATCAACTTTTTCACGAAGAGCCCCGAGGCCCTGGAACTAATTTTGAACTTTGAGGTCTTCCTCAGTCAATTTCCAGTAGTAGTAGATTTTTACCGTAGCTCACCCTCCCACTTAGTTGTACACGAATCACAGGGGAGGAGGGATAAGGGGGCAGAGGTAAGGCGGGGGAGGGGGGTGTGAAAAAAGCGGAGGAGTATGGTGAAATTTTTTTTTCAGAAGCCTCACAGGCATGAGTAATGGCCTCGAGTTAGGGGTAAATATATGTACATTCGTTCCGCGTAGTTATGAAACACTACTGTTTATGACATGCTTGATCACAGGACACTCAGGCGGATTTTTAGGGGGAGAATGTGAGAAAATTGAGGGAGTAACGGGACTGAGTGAGTTTTATTTTGAATCAAATCCTTGAAGGTCTCGTCCACTTCCACTCACCACTTTGACTGCAATCTGGGCTGTGAAAGGGGTTGATAATGCGCTTGTGCGTATGTTTATTTGTTTGTGTGTGTGTGTGTGTGTGTGCAAGTATGAGTTTTTTTTGTAACAGTGTGTCTTTGTGTGCTTGTGTGCGTATCCGAAACGGACACACTGAAACACAAACAACAGTTGGACTCAGTCATGAACGCCGCCATTTTGTTTTCTCGGGCATAAAAGCTACAGTTGTGCCTCCGTCAAGAATGATTCCTTAACGATGTTAGTTAAGTTTATACAAAGGTACTGATTACTACTGCCACCATCTTGCTTTCCCGGGAATGTAAATGTAATTATTTTCTCTTCCCTACAAAATATGCGAACAATGATTATAGATGAAGTTAAATCCACAGGCTGAAGGCACATGTGTGCGTCTGGCTCTTATTCCGCGGGAGATTTGGGTGCTGCCGCCTTGTTTTCTCGGGGAGGGATTCCCGTGTTATGTGTGCTTGAGCGTGAATGATTTACTGCCATATTCTATTGTGTGTGTTCATGTCGTAATGGGAGAAATGATGAGTGAGTTCTCTTCGGTTTCCTGGCACGGAAGCTTCATGAATCCGCTCTGTAAGAATCCGAGCTGGAGGTTTCAAGAGATTTTACTATCTCTCAGTCAAATGAGTTATGGGAGCTCATCACAGTTGCAATAAAATCAAAGATGAGGGCGAGGAAAGATTTGATATTGGCAAGTTGAAGATTCACGCGGCAGATGCAATGGTTCCGTCCGCATGAGTAAAGTGCGCTGGTTGAGAGGTAATATACGGAGATTTTACGACCAAGGTTTTGGAGGAGTAGGTACAGGTAGCTGCTGTGAGCCGGAGTGGGGACATGACCAGTGTAACGGCACCGGTCAGGCACATCCTCGAACCTACTTCCCCATTATATCCTTTTTCTCTTTCATCCCCACCATGCTTCAGTTCTCCGTGGTTGAGAAGACTTGATCCTCTTCTGTCATTCCTTGAAGAGAATAATGTTTGTACGTATACGTGCGTGCGTGTGTGTGTGAGCGTCATAGTTTCGGAGGGCGACTCGACTATGCTTGTACGTCGCCATAGATTCCTTATTGATTACAGCTCGTAAATCTTTCGTCCAACTGACTGGCGGGCTGACTGACTGAGTTGGAGCGATGAGGAGGGTTTTGTGAGGTAACTTTTATGGGAGCGTGTGTGTATGAAATTAACGGTTCAGATAAATCCTCCGGTCGTAGTATATAGCAGGACGGAGGGCGCGCACTGCGAATAAAGACATGGTCACATCACCACATAAACAGTTTCACAGTTGTGGTGGAACTCTCTGCGGCTCTATAGGCTTGTGTGTAGCAGTACTTTGGAATTTGACGGAGTTAATTCATTATATAGCCTTCGCCTCCAAAAACCACTTGCTACCGGGTTCTCACCACTACTGTGATGATGGAAATATGGTACATATACAGTGTAATGGTAATATGCCTGCCGACGGTGCTGAGTGCGGCGGTATATATAAAGTGAGCAAAGTAGTGGATCTTGAGCTGTTCATTGGATACAATTGGGATTTTGCGGTTTGCGGCCTGCTGGGAGAGACATTACTGTGGTGGAAGTATTGTGAGCCTTTCCCGCGTCCGTGGTAATGGAATCGTAAAATCCGTTTGAGTAGCTGGCGTGGCGAGGCAACATTGTTTTAGGATGCAGTATGCAGTTTTTCTCCTGCATGATGATGAATTTCATTTAAACTGCCGGTGATCATTGTTAGTTTTTCCTTGATTTTCTTCTGTTATCCTTCTGCAACATATTGATCCGTTTTATAGTGTGTGGGAAGGGTAACATTGTTTTGAAGCGCATGTGACGCTAAGGAGATCGATAAAACATTGTTGTCAGTGACGCTCAGGATATTGAGGAAATTGTGTTTTCTGCCATAGCCATACATAACGCTTAGGATTTTGAGGAAATTGTGTTTTCTGACGCAAATGACACTCTGGATACCAAAGAGAGAACATTGTTTTGTTCGTTGCTGAGCAACATCACCGATTCTCAGTTTTCATCCTGATTTTCCTATACTTTTCACCTCGCATGCAGCGATGCAGCACTGATCAGTATTTTTACGGACGGAAGTAACATTATTTTCTATCATGTTTGCAACCATTTAACACTGTCAAAATCTACCTATTCAAATTAGCTGACTCTGAGTGAGAGCAGGCCGCACAAGGGCGGATTAGTATCGTGCAGGGTTGTGATTTTAAAAAAACACTATCTCTCCTCCGTGGATCACGATCTCGTGCATCATCGCCTTCCTTCCTATAGTTTTTTTTCCTTTTTGTCCACCTCCACGTGGTCCCCCTCTTGGGGAGGAAAACAAAGGAAGTGATAAATGTCTAGTTAAACGTAGCAATGTTCACAAAGTGTGTTAGATAAGAGCCATTAGTTGTAAAAGTAGGGGGATCATTATTGACTTTGAATAAGAAGAATGGAAGATGCGCCGACCCAAATCCCAGTGTGACTTTATAGTTGATGATGGTGATGATGATGATGATGAGATGCACAGTGGAAATTGTCAGGGCTTAACCGTGTGTCCTCTGCTTTGAGGAACAATGGAGCCAAAGGAAATTATGCCACATCCGTGCCAAAGACTCTAAGTGAGTTAAGCGCTCACTCAGTTAGTCATAATAAGTATCGCACAGGCACAGTGTTGTGTAGCTCATCATGATCTACATAGCGCAGTTGCGTCAGAGAGGAAGTAGTATTTAGCGTGGCGGTGGCGAGTGGAAAAAAAGCGACACGGTTCACACACGCCATAGAATGGTGGAAAACAATAAATATGATGCACTCATTCCTTTTCCTCCTCCTCCACTCTATATGTCTCCGCTCATACCTTTTCCCACGCTGCCTCCTCAAGTTCTGGGTCAATTTCAAGAGCGGAACTCTCCATCCAAAGCTGGTGGTGGTCCCCGTTATCTATTTCTGAAAAAAAGTCATGCATGCCTTTCAGTTTTCTACGATGATGATGATGATGATGGTGGTGGTGGTGGTGGTGTGCGTCTATAGTAGTGCTTTTTAATTGGAGTAAGCCATGCTCCAAGTGTTTCCCTGGTTTGATTCCTCAGTAGTTTTCATATAGGAATACAGTTGGACCGGGTCAAAGTTGAGTTGAGAAACTTTTGAGTTTTCGGAGTTGACTGACAAGTATAAGTGAGAACAAGTATAAAGTCATTAAAGTATGTGTTGGAGGTGAACTATTGTAGTTGCATACAGATTCATTCGTGCATTTTCCTACTTTTTGCAAGTTTCCGCATCTGATGTGGAGGTGGTGGTGGAACTTACGAGATGCACTACGTGGTTGAAGTTTTTTGAAGAATGATGATGTATTTCTTACGACTACAGAATGACTGGATATGATAATGTGATGATGACGAACGACGTGTTTCTGTTCCTTGTTTCAGCGCCGTTTCACGTGTCGCTCCGCCGAGTACAACTACGTGACCCTCCAATGTCAACTGAGCGAAGAGGATCGTCGGACGGCTCCGGACTCTGCCTTTGTTGATGCGACGGGGGTGGACTACTTTGAGAATCTCTGCTTGCAGGGGAATCAGACGTGCAAGATGAAGCGGAATTTCGGTGATGCCAAAGTTGGGGTCCCAGCGGATCGCGTCGCTCACTACGTCGGCCTCCACTACTACGTGGACAAGGAGCTGCAGGCTAGCGGGTTGGCGGGTTGCAAGCGGGCCTGTGAGATTGAAGAGGAGTTCCTCTGCCGCTCCTTCCTATTCAAGAGCCAGTCCACGTCCACGTACAACTGTCAGTTGTACCACATGGATCACCGGACCCTCCCCGACGGACCTGCCACCTACCTGAACACGGAGAGACCACTGCTGGACAATGGGAATCCACTTGGGGAGTACCAGGAGAACATGTGTGAGGAGAAGCGGGCACTGTCGGATGCCTTGGGCAGTGGCAGCAGCACCGGCGGCCTCACCAACGTCAAAGAGTCTGATGGCCTGGGAATCGGAAACGGCGGCAACGGTGCCTTTGATGTGAACGCTGTGACGGACGGCCAGGACTGTGATCACACGGGCACTTGCTACGACGGTGAGTCCAAGAGTCGCAGGATATGATCGTGGTGATCATGACAGTTTAAACTTTTGGGGGGATTAAAAGACGAGAGTCATCCTCTATCGATGCGACTCTGCCGGGCCTTCTTTAATTTGACTTTGACGGATGGATGGACTGTGAGAATGGGGAGGAAGAGGGGTAGTGAAGCGTAAATACGCAAGAGCCAAGTGGTTGTTGTTATGTGAGAAAATAATAGGATTCAGCTCTCCTGCTCCTTGGGATATTTCATGCCCTGTAATTTATTTTCATGGCTCTCTCTCTCTCTCTCTTTTGCACTTCTCCTATGCTAAAGCCTTGTGCTCAGAAGCGTTGAAACGAGGAGCACCCGTTTTTTACCCCTTCCCTGGTGGTAGAATCCTTGTTGGTTTTTCACCCTTTTGAACAATCTTTAATTTTTTTTCACTCTCCTCTCGCATTTCAGTTCAAGTCCAGTGCAAAGACACACGGATCGCCGTTCAGGTGAGGACGAACAAGCCGTTCAATGGGAGAATCTATGCAATGGGCCGATCGGAAACTTGCAACGTGGATGTCATCGACTCGGACGTGTTCCGACTTGACCTCAGCCTCTCCGGCCAAGATTGCAACACTCAGTCTGTGGTAAGGATTTTTTAAAGGCTACTATACTGACTGTCATGATGCTGCGCATCCTCTGTCCCCTGTGAATGCTGATTCATCGCTGTCTGTACCAACTGTTTCCAGAGGGTTTGAAAATGCTGAAACTGTGGTGTGTTCTTGTATTAGGGCGGCGTATACACCAACACCGTCGTGCTCCAGCATCACTCCGTCGTCATGACAAAGGCGGATAAGATCTACAAGGTGAAGTGCACGTACGACATCAGTTCGCGGAACATCACTTTTGGCATGATGCCGATCAGGGACTTGGACACCATCTCCATCACCTCCGCCCCGGAGGCACCCCCGCCAAAGATCAAAATCCTGGATGCCTTTTCCAAGGAAGTTGAGACGGTGCGGATTGGGGATAGGCTCACCTTCCGGATTGAGATTCCGAACAACAGTAAGTCCGCCGGAGGGATGGGCACATAAATGTGCAACGACGTGTAGGAACATAATTTGAGGTCCGCGGGTGTATGATGACGTTAACTGTCATTTGATTTACAGCCCCTTACGGGATATTTGCTCGAAGCTGCATCGCCATGGCCAAGGATTCTCGCTCTACCTTCTCCATCATTGATGATGATGGGTATGCTCACATACATAACGGATATTTAATGAGGCCATCCTCAAACTTGTCAAAAGTGAATGCGTTCATATGTTTTTTTATCTCTGGTTGCTACTAGTTGTCCTGTGGAGCCCTCTATCTTCCCCAAGTTCAACCAAGCCAGCCAATCCGCCCTGATCTCAGAGTACGAGGCGTTCCGATTCACCGAGTCCTACGGAGTCATCTTCCAGTGTAATGTCAAGTATTGTCTTGGACCCTGCCCAGCTGTAAGTCTATATACTATTATGTGGCGGTGATGGTTTAAACGAAATTGTATCGAAATGCTAATAATGTGTGGTTTACAACTCTGTGCAGGCGGAATGTACGTACGGGAGGGAAAAGTTTGACTCGTACGGAAGGAGGAAGCGACGAAGCACGGATGCGGATAGCGGCGCAACTTCCAACAACTTGGTCAATGCCACCAATGCTGACCTCACCTTGAGTCAGGAGATCCTAGTGTTGGACTTTAACGAGGAGATGCCCAGCGTGCCCAAGTACACGATGCCCTCCACGATGGACCCGTACGAGAACTTTGAGGGTGGGCGAGCCTCTGGGTTCGGACCCGAGTTCACCCCTGCCGCCAGCTGCCCTACCCGAAATTCCGTCCTTGTTCTCTCCGTTGTCTGCGGACTACTCCTACTCATGTACCTCGCCTCGGCAGTCTGTTTCATGGCTAAAAGTCGTCCCTGGCGGGCTTCCCAATTGGGGCCTCACCACAAGCATATCATGCAATAGACAGGAGGATCGGGTGTTCCTTCGTCGTAATTTGTAAGCCGGCCAGGCGCCCATATGAGCTTGTCTTCCCTGTGGGATGCAAGCATTTCCTGGTTGTAATATTATTGTTATTATTACTGTTGTTATTGCTGTTGTTATCATGGGTTTTTTTACCTGGTGGTCAACGAGTTATCTCAGATTTTGTACACTCATTACTCATGCACCGATGCACTTTTCCTAGTTATTATTTGTTGTATGTGAACGGTTTGGGCTGTGCCGCACACCGTGTAAGTTAGTGTTTCTCCCTTCTCCGATTATCCTTCGCCTCTCCCAATGGTCTATTGGCTATGGCACAGTGGTGCGGCGGTGGAGTGAGTAAGGTATTTCCTGTACAAAGTCGTTGAAATCTTACAGATGAGAAGTATTAGTTGTGTCCCTTTAATTTATTTGTTAAATATTATATGGGTATCAAGGTCATGGTTTGGATCAGGTGTAGTAGTATAGGTAAGCAGTACACGTGTACACACACCCACACACACGCACGAAAGTTGTTTTGGCGGAGCCGCTCACTCTCTCAGTTGTAAATCCGATTCTCACTTAAAGTCAACCGAATGGTGGAGGGCTGTTGGTGTGCACTGGAGAAAAAGCTATGTTTACTATCTCAAGTAGCTCCTAATTAATTATTATTATTAATTAGTAAATTTCGATGTAAAAAATCCGGTGGATTTGTAATGGTGCTGAAATTTTCTAGTAGTTTTTCCAGTTGAGCTTTTTGGTTCCCAGGTGGTTCTGAAAACATTTAAAAATTTCAATAATGATTTATTATTAATATATTGTTATTCTTAGTCCTGATCCGAGTGGTATACGTATTGTAGTCTCATCAAAGGGGTCATGTTCGTGGTGCAAGTGGTGCATGTGTTTAGGAGTTTTAGTAATAGTATGATAAAGCGGATGAGGACGCAGGATATGTCAGGGGTTCCAACGGCAGTGTCTCCACAGCTGAGAAATCTGAGGAATGGTGATTCCTTACCCAGTGGTCTTCTCCGAGGTTTGAAATTTAATGTGAAGGGCTGCAACATTGTTACTATTATTACTGTATCTTCGGAACTGTTAAGAAGTATTGTAGTTAGTGCGGTATTTGCAGTATATTTACATGTGGTGGCTATGTAACCAACGTGATGCGTATGCATGTATGTATGTACCTATACATACATACAACGAACGTGATCCCGTCCATGTACAGTAAACTATGAGGATCGTCCTTGTTCTCGTGCTACTCCCAAGTACCTTGTTTGTGAGATGTTATATAGTAATAATTATTTATTGTGCGATGTAGAAAATACTCTATTTATTTACAGTAATTATTCACGTGTACATTGATTGCCTCATTGCTGTGCGAAATTGCGTGGAAGTTTATTTATTTATTTATTCATTTTGATGAATGTGACATTTTTGATACACTACCGAGAACTGATCCCAGTCGTTTTTGTAAAATTTTGTATCAGGCGACTACATAAAAATAAACAATAATTGTTTGCTAACCAAATCACTTCAATCTGTAGCCTGCATCAGCATTATCAAAAGAGAGGCTCTGCCTTCTCAGCTGCGATCGTGATGGTCACTTGCAGTGCTCGGAACTAGTCCGATTCTTTCAAATTATTGACGGCACGACGGCATAAAAAATAGAGTTCACGATTTCGACTCAGTGCTCTAATTGCACTATCCCCGACCTCACTCGTAATTAGGAGGTATAACCGGTTGGAATGAACAGGGCTAAAAGAGTTTTTTGACATTATCACTCTCATATCTTGTAATGACATTGTCGTCTGTCTGCATATAGTGGCATGAACCTGTCACTGGCATCCAAAAATATCCGTATAAATTGTTGTTAATTTTCCGTTCATAGACCCTCTCGATGTTGCGGGGGGAGAGATGAGAGAGATACGATATGCCGTGAGCTTCTGACTCACATAATGATAGCCTCTCTCGCCAAGTCGTGCAAGACTATTTTTAGTAAGAATTCACCCCGAGGCTCTTCCCTAACCAATGCTCAGGCTGGACGACGCAACAGGTCCGATGATTTTTTTTATACATAAACAGGTGAGCTCTTAGCCTCAGCTGATGGCCATTTCTCATCTTCGTCTGGCTGTCACAAAATCAAAAAACATTTTTGTTCAACAGAAGTCAGCCAATTCCCTTTCCGGTTTAGTATGCTGTAAAACTCGAGTTTTGTTTATTTGATAATAATTGGAGTGTAGTAGTTTACAGTACGCAGTTTGCAGAAGTGACGATGAACCGGTTGAAGGTTGGCAGTATCTGACAGCATAACCGTACTCACAGAGAGCCACTAATTGAGCACGTGGAATAATTCGGGTATATTTCGGCGAGTCTTGAATTAATTTTCAAAATTCTGCATTGATATTTTATTAATCTTATATACTTTTTATACTGAAGTTATCAATAATTTTTATATTATCTAGGCTTGTTGGACAGATCGGCAGCAACTGAATGTGAATCTGAATGACGTGGGGACATCATCACTCCGGAATCCATGTGACTTGAGAGTCGAAGAAGTGAACATTGCAAGAGTGAGAGTTAAGTGTGAGTAACATGAGGACAATGTTTTCAAGGCTATAAAAAATAAGTGTAGGCAAAAAGACTTTTGCTTCTATTATCGTGTAGGAATTTTACGATGTTGTTCTGTAGCCTCATCATTTGCTCGCCAGTTAGTGGTTACAAGACTGTCAGTTCATTCCACCACTATTGTATTAATATTTTGGTAAAAATAGCAATCCTCCAATTGTTTCACCTCTTATAGCACGTCTGTAGTCGGCTTCATTGTTACATAAATGTGAATAATTTTCTTCGTCATATTTTACTTCAGTTTTTCCATCGTGATAGCGGTTACAATCGGAGTAGTTACCGAACAGGAGATCAGTTGTTTCCAAGTATAGCCGTATTCTGAGACAACCACCCTTAGCATCCAGTGTTAGTACCGCAGAAACTTAAGCCAAACAGAATGAAGGCTGCTAGAAATAAACTAAAGCTTTTATTTCAGGGCTGGTTCAGGTTTCTAACTGTCTGCGCTGTATTCTAGAAAGTTGATCCGCAGCTCAACAAAACCGTCGTAGGGCCGTAGACGGGATCAGTCAAATAATTACGATTGCATGTGCGAGAGGCGACTGCTGGTGCTGAATCATCAATTCTTTTTCAAATGCAAATTACCAGACATGTAATGTGGGAATTTTAAAAATGTTTGCATATGTAAAAAAAACCTGCCGCAGATGCTCTTTCGTCCTCCGTGTGCAGTCCCTCGATTCCATTGGCAATGTTTCCCATGTTTATCTATTGTTAGATTGATAGCTCGAAATCTTGTAATTTGCTATCTGCATCCGTCGGCGCATATCATTCTTCTATCAGCAGTGTGCGTCAGAGTAGCGAAGTCCTTCATGTAATATAATTTCGATTTGTCCATTTCCATAGGGATTGAATTCAAACTCGTATTTGGGAATTCCTTCGACCTATCAATGGTGAATTTACGAAGTTCAGGGTAGCGTGTGGAAACTAGTCAATAACTAGTTCTGTGTGACACATATTTTGAAGAAAATGGCCAAAAGTGTCCTTTGGGCCTACGCTCTATGGCTCGTGGGCGGTTGGTTCGGTCTGCATCACTTTTACCTGGAACGAGACCGGCAGGCGTTCGTCTGGTGGTGCTTGTTTGCCGGCTATGGAGGAGTTGGATGGTTCGGTGATATCTTCCGTATTCCGCGGTAAAATCCTTGGACGATTCAATGCTAAAAGTTTAAATTATGACTAGCGAACTAAATTAATGGGATTTATTTGCAGCTATGTCGGGGAAGCGAACCTGGATCAATCCTACTTAGAAACGATTACTGAGAAAATGCGAAGTAATCCAAAAGTAAGAATCTTAAATCATGAGATAACTTTCTATCCGTGAAAATACCTTGCGTGATTTTATCGACTCTACTATGATGCCATTCTTATGCATAGCCTCCGTTCTCGCTGTACAGATTTGCGGGGCAAATCGTTTTTGGGAACCTCCTCGGATGGGTTGTCTACCGGGCTGTACCTGAGGAAGAGATTTTGGGTTATTCCTGGTCCTGGCTTCACGTCCTTATCCCACTAGGCTCAGCCATAGGTAATTTACGATATTGCTGGAGAAAAAGATTGAGTATATAAACTTTAAATATACTACGTAAGCTGCTATTGACGTGATCTTTGTTGATCCTAGGTGTTCACACAGTGGGAAACATCGGGAGGGAGAAAGGGCCACTGAAGCCGACTATAATCGGCGCTTACCTGCCCTACTTGGCCTACACGTTTGATAACCCGCGCTATTATTTAAGTTCATTTCTAGCTGCCATAGCATTCCGCCGGTACGTGGAGTGGAATCGAGAGCCACCGAAGAGGCGACACTTGTGCAAGTGAGTGATTTGAACAACCAACGTTGCTTCACATTTCCAAGTTGCACAACTCCTTTATCGATGATCATGTTGAACTTTTAGGAGAATTGCAGTGTTGGGACTATGTGGCCTCCTCTACGCATCCCTGTGGGGTTCATTTCTGTACTTCAACATGGAAATGACCAATGAGCATGGGGAGAAGATCAAGTTTAGGGATTCCGTGGCAAATCTGCTCAACTCCCCGCTGTGGACGGAACTGCGGGACTCATTGTCAAAACTGTGGCAGTATTACCGGATCCATGGATGGGGTTCACTATGGAATGAGGTGAGATTAAAAGTTACTCAATAGCAGAAGAGGGAACAAAAATGATGGTGCGGAGGCGACCCTGTAAATGTGTCCTTGCTTTTTTAAGATTCTCGGCCAGCTGGATCCGATGGGGGAGCGGAATGCACTCCGAGTTTTAGGACTGTCGTCATCGGCGGGACAGGATGAGATCACTCAGCGCTGGCGCCAACTCTCACGCAAGTACCATCCGGACAAGTTCAGGGATCCGGCGGAGAAGGCAGCGGCCCAGGAGAAATTTATGGAGATTAAGGAAGCATATGATAAAATATCCGTCATCAATGCAAAGAGGAAAAGGAAAAACATTAGACCCAGTAGAGGCTAAGCTAGTAGTAACTCTTGTATTGTGATGTAGTTTGTATTTTTTATTGACCTTTCACGTCGTGTACCCCCTTGTCTCCAATACTGCCATTCCCCCAGCCTATACAGAACGTTATATGCTAGTAAAACGCGGACGACTGATTCCACTCTCGTCTTCTACGGAGGTAATAAGAATTTTAATAAAAATATTGAAATGGTTTCATCATTTCGTTACGCATGCTCCAGAATCTGAGCTCAAAGGATAAGGATTCTTTACGGATCTGGATAACGAGGATGTTTTTAAAATATAAATTGAGCTGTGGTTGAGAAACTCGTAGTCATGGAAGAATTCAAAAACTAGTGGTGAGATCAGAATGGAAATAATAGTGGTTCAGGTTCAATGTACGACCCTAAGACTCAAACTAAATAGCATGAGAACAAAGAAGCACTGGTAATCCAAAAGTAGTCTCGAACGATAGAGATACGTAAAAAACGGATTTACAAATCATTTGGAGGTATGGGAACCACTGCTTCCGAGTGTGGGTCGCTACTTGACGCACGGGCCTGACTTGTTGTGTCTTCACCTGACATCATTGCCTTCAATGACTTCCATCCTCGGTACAGCCCTCCTCCTAGTGTAACCGAATGTGTGACGGATCCTATTAGTGACAAACCCCGTCTCGCCCTTTCGAACGGAGTGTTCTCTTCACTTTCCCTCTTGTAAATCTTGGATGTAACCGAGCGGGTTTTCTCTTTCAAGAATTTCTTTTGGCGCAAAGGGCCACCAGAACTCGAAGAACCGAGCTGGTCTTCCAAATCTGAGGTCATGTAATACTCTGAAGTAGTGCTAGTCCCTGGGTGAGCTGAAAACAGGTAAAATTGAAAAATTAACATTCAAATTTAACAAAGAAGAATGTGCTGCAAAATAAGATCCAGCGAAATCTTCGTTGTCATATGTACCTATAGCCCCCCCTTGAGCAATTCTGGATTCTTTATGGAGATCATTCTTACAGTTGTTAGAAGCCACATCAACATATGTAGCACCGGTTGCCCCCGTGAGATCTTCGAATACGTTAGGTTCATGCGAAAAATCGGGGAATCGGCGTTGCGGCGTTTCTAATTGGTAGGGGTCGGTTGTCTCAGTTTTGCCTATTAGAAGTGTATGTTGTTTACAATACAATCGAACATATTAACGCAAAGGATGAGTTCGTGTTACCTGCAGGGGCTTCGCAAGGAGAGTGGACTACCGTGGCCGGCACCGATCCTGCTGCATGAGCAGAGTCAACGTCCAAGAGCTCATTTCGACTTTGCATGTCATCTCCTGTCTCAATTTCCGCCACATCCATCCTGACTGAGCAAAATATCAAAATTTTAGACTTCTTACGATGAAGAATCAAAAATTCAATAAGACGATAATTTAAATTTCTTACTTAATACTTGGCCTTCGGTGCTGATCGTAGGCACTTCCCTTTTTTCTAGCACTACCTCAGGGTTGTACCCTAATAGGATAGACAACATGTAGGGAAAAGTCGTACACACTGCATAGAATTTATATGGTATTACGATCAAAGATGAACTTTCGGATTCTGTTCAAAGGTTGTTGTTCATCAAGGGTACATCTGCAGAAGAGACCGTCGACGCCATCGACAAGGATGGAGTATTTCAAATCACTGTCCGTCCAGCACTCGCTGCAGGTGTACATAATGGATGACTTAATGTCCTTTTGCCTCTCGTATGATTCAATTATCTTCGCACTGCATTTTCCAACTATTACGGCAGTCTGTTTCATCAGTGCCTCAATCTCAGAATTTAACTGGGATAACAATGTCACACTTTCCAAACATGTGGAGCAGAATACTGGGTGAGCCAAATCTCTGTTCTTGGGGAGAATTTTCATGTACTTGCAAAATAATGCGAACAGTTCTTCGGACACCACACCGGGAGAATTGGTACCTGGGGATGCTTTATTTTGACCTGCAAATATACAAACAATTGCTAAATTTACTTGTGACATTCAATATGGAGATATTCAGCCATTTTCATGAAAATAACGCATTGCAGTCCAATTCTGCCGGGAATCGAATCAAATTCGGTGACCACTAGTACCTGTAAATTTGTGAAAACACACAAGACAGATTAATTCCTTCCCCATTCTCCTCCTTTGAAAGTCAATACTATGAGTGACTTTTCTGGACAAATCCTAACTTTGTGGGCATTAAAGACTACAGGGTTATTCCTTGCGCACTAATTTCTTCTGTCAAACTGATATCAATTCTCTGAACCCTTGTTCTAATTATACAAATTTTTTATTGCCAACACTCTCATTGACGGTTGCAACAAAAAAGGCCAACCAAAGACACGGTTTGAAATTAGATTTTCTTCCCGCCTTGGTGAAATCATCGGTAGATCTTTCTTCCTCATCTAATCATCGAGTTCAATGCTGAACGACCTCTTGAGTGAAATTTCTTGCAGCACTTCATTCTTGATGTCAATCAATTGATAGCATTGCTTCCTTCCATTTTGTCCAATACTGCTGTTTAGTTTCATATGATTAAACCCGATGCATTGTTTGTAGCTCAAACAAGGTAGATTCTTGAAATTAAAGAATGAATGAATTGTTTCTTAGATTGGAGAAATCGAGTAATGCTTGAGCATTCTCTACGGAGGGGCGCGCCACTAAATAGAATAACCCATAGTTGCATTCAAACCCAATGATTTGCTCCCCTCTGGCCATATCGGGTTTGAAGATGATATGACGCTCCGTATAAACGGTAATTAATAAGGTATCACGTAGGACTCGAATGAATAAAGTCTCACAATCTTTATCCTAGCTCATATCTGCAGTTCAAGCAGGGCTATTATGATAATTTTTTCGCTATCATGATTGCTTATTTATGACTAAAAGTACGCGCAATGGTGACTAATAATGAGTATGAATGCTGATTAAACTTAACAGCAAAATTGATAAAGCAGGTTTCCTGTGCACGGGTGAACCATACTAGTAGTACATACGGTTTCTAAATTTTTCTTCATGTCCAACTTCATCAAGGACTTAGCCATATTTTTATCGCATTCTCTGCGTTGATGTGTCTCACAATTTCGGTCCGTCAGTGCTCAATGGAGTGGTAAATGCCAAAAATCATGGTTTATAATGGTAGCCTTTTTCAAAATAACGATTCTTTGAGATTTTCGCTTCGGAAAAATTCACAGTAGGTCCCTTAATCTCGGGTTACTTCGATACAACGAAATTATTTTTTTTCTCAGCATGTTACACCGTGCCCATGAATGTCGTGGAAATTTTTCAGATGGCTACGTAGGGTTTGGCCCGTTTGAGAAAAATAGAGCCCCTTAAACGAAGCATGTTTTGGCTTACTTCTGCACCCCGTGGCATAGAGACATGTGCAATAGTGCGTTAGATATTATCTTTCAGCACTGCTTAAGGCCTGGTACATCATTATTCGTTTCAGAATTCAAATAACGGCACCCTGGGTTTTGCGGTATAAACATTGCAGAGTAGAGATGGCCACAATTGAGCCCTTCAGGAGGCTGGGGACAAGTGGTAGTTTGTGATAGTCGATATTCTATACCAAAATACATGATCCAACTGCACTACTAAACTACCTCTCTGACCATGTCTGCTTGACGCGTAAGTAGAATTTCTCTGACAAGGGAGCATCCATATATTGTGTAAGCAGAATAGTGGATGAGGGTAGCTGAAATGTCTACGTTCTAATTTACGCCCATGTTACCGATTATGATGTAAACAACTGTGACCTGTGACCTGTAGTTTTGGGACACCCTGTATTATGTTAGGGCTGGTAAAATATCGATCTTGAATGAGGAGATTATCAACAATGTGGATCAGATGTTTGATTACTAACAGCTATCGTCGACTCGACTCACATATTTTCAAACAAATTTTTAGGACAAAACTATATTTTCCGAAGATTTCAGCACTGACTGATTTTAAATACGCCCACATACTTAAGGGTCTCCGATTGAAACTAGAACTAAGGGAAATTGAATTTTAAAACTTCAATGAATTATATATTTAACCCCTAACTCTACAGTATTTTTCATCTTATTATATTGAATCTAATTAAGAATATAAGAAAAAAACAGTATTATTATATTATTTTAATTCCCTGACGGGTGCGAACCTGCTCCGGCAATTATGCATGAAATATTAAGTTTAAAATTTTGAAGTTTCGTAAGCTAAAACGTAGTTATTTTTGCCATGAATGGTCTAAAAATTTGTCCCAGATTGCATAATCAAAGAACATTAAAGAACACAGAATAAATTTTAAAAAGTTGTCAAAATGTTGTTGGAATTCCAAGATCAATAAATAGCGAGAATGACCCATGCTGCCGACTCAATGAACACTCAAAGCACCATAGGTTTCCAAAATTTTCGTTTATTAACATTCCTTCGCTTTGGCTGCAGCTTACCTCTTACAAGGGAGCTGCCCCAACTGTTGCCAACACACAAATCGGGAACTATGCGCGGACGAGTGTCATCTTCGAAGATTATAATTATCAAACTCCTAGGTGGGGAAATTCAGGTTTGGCTGAGTTACAGGTCCTTAAAGTTGTCACCAAAGCAGAACAAAGGCGGAGTACGTGAAGATTAAAAAAACGTACTAAATCCCCTAAGAAAATCCAAGTTTTGAATACTGTTGGCGGACGGGATTGGGATCGGGATCTGTATCCAAAAATGGAAAATCCTTATAGGATTTAACACGGGATTTCTTAATCCTCACGTACTGTTTGGTACCGAGTAATCAAAACCTTGTGGCTTGTAACTCGGCCAAACCTAAATTTCCGCACCTATAGGAATCCGGCACTCGTAATTTTACTGGAAGGTCTCTCGATCGCGGATAATCACCCATTTGTGCATTGGGGATAGTTGGGAGAGTTCCCCTGTTAGATTATATGCTTATTTTGACGCTGTAAACTTAAGTTGTACAAATTCCGCGAATATTCAGATTTACGAAAACTTTGGGCATGATTTCCTCGTTCTTGCTTTTGTAAGCTCGTATGGTATAATAATCCTATATCGCAATCGCTCAATGCCTTCGTCACATAGTAAATAAGAAGCGACCCACCGCTTAAAATACAATTACATCTCAAATCGTCAGAGCTATCGAGCTCCTATATCGGTATGACCAGAACGTAAAAAATCAGAGACATCATCTTTTGACCGGGGTGATTTGGAGCACAGGAATTGTTAATTTACGGCTCAGCCGAGGTTTCTGTTGGTCAATTAAGGGTTTTATTGACGGCAATAGGAGGGATCCGGCGCAGATCGTTGGTCCTGTCAGGTTGGACAATAAGGCAAAGCTGTCTCGTCTCCCCCCGTTCCCATCTTCAAAGTTATTGTTACTACTGTGGTGGGTCAAGTTGGAGCTGCTCGCCCCCAGAGCCTTTTTAATTTTGTTCTTCAGCCAGGATGCTCCGGATATACTACTCCGTGACGTGTACAGCTGGTAATAAGGCGTCTCTTCCGAGTCCAATTTCTTCAGTTCGAGTGCACTCTGACTGACCTGGAATGTAAATGGAATAGGGGTCCTCAATCACTGCTTCAGAATGAATTTCTCGCTCAATAAATCTTTATGATTCCCATTACATGAGGAGAATGAAAAAAGTTTAAATTTAGAACGTTCTCTTACTGGCAGGGCACGGTGACGAGGAAAAGTTGAAGACGGGGGGCTATTGGGATTCTGGTAATTGTCTTTGGCGCACCGTATGATCACTTCCGCACAAATATGACGGCCGCAGAGTCGAGCCCATTCGGCCGCGGTCAGACCACGGCTGTAGTCCCGAAGGTTGGCTTGAGCCCCTAGGAGATTGGAATCAGAGTAAATTGCTTGAACAACAAATAATACGTCACCTAATGAAAACAAATAGACTGCACCCCCGCATGATCACCCTCACCACTACCCTCTCCCAGACTATACAGCACATTCACTGAAAAGCTAACGGTCTGAGCTCAAAACACAAACACATACATACGCATCACTTCAATAACAACAACCCACAGCAAGTGACGCCAGTCTAACCCCAAAACGCTCCAATAAAATCCAAGACCAAAATAAGTTTACAATCTTTCAAAAGTTCACATTCTCAAACTTACTACTTCTATCTTTCTCTGTGTGCAGCTTATTAGAAGAAAATAAATGTTTTCCAACAAAAAAACAGACTTCGGCGTAACTGTCAAGGCATGTTTTTCTATACCTGCAGATATCAAACTTTTCGCACAGCGTGTCCGTCCCTGCAGCGCAGCCTTCATTAGCGGGGTAAGACCAGTGGAGTTTCTACAGTTCGGGTCGATAACACCTTCGAATCTCGACAGCAGTAAATCCACTGTTTCGGAGTGTCCTAAATTTAAACAGACAACACGATGAGATAAAATTTGCACCCACTCCCGCCTTTTCGACAAATTTACCTTCGTCGTGACGAGCGAAGCTCACTTCAGTGCAGTAAAGGAAATATGTAGGCAATAAATAACATGTGCAATGCATGCAAAGAAAGCTTTTCTCACGTTACCTGCCTGCGCTGCGTAATGTAGGGGCGTATTGTTCTCGTTGTCACCCCGGTTCGGATCCAGGCGACGGAGTTTGCTCAATTCGTCGATAATCATCACATTTCCGCTCGAGCAGGCATAACTTAAGGCCGTCTGAAATCCATGACAATAACAAACCGTTCATAATTATTTCATCAGCTTGCAATACAGTTCACCTCCTCATTTCCTCAAAGTTGTCGCTCTCTCACAACAACACAATTTCAATTCAGTTTCATTCCGGAATATCCAATTCTCGTCCCCCTCACGAACGATATCACAAAATATATGACCATATGAGCATCAGTAATGTCCTGTTCCTTCTGCAAGATTCGGGGCGGAGGAAATTGAATAAACTCCGCTGCCAGCAGTGCGGTGGAGAATCCTAACATAAAATGACGATACAATCTGGCTGCATCTGCTGTCGTCCTTACAATTAATTCTACCAGGAACTTTAATAAACCAGAGGAAAGACGCCCACCTACCACTGTTCATTTTCGCATGGCTACACTTACCATCTCTCACAGCAGGACTTCCGAATTTCTCGGAAAACACGACAATCGTCTACCGTGCTTCCCTGTCGCTCGAAAATGGCATCCTACTATTTTCTCTATAAATAGTTATGTCGCCTTGCCCTACATGGATACTTAACCTGATTTTACTTTCTCTTGAACTTAAACGTCCCGCTAAACTTAACTTCTGAATTCTTGTACTAGCTATTTTACATTCCAAATAACGATAATTTAAACAACAGCACTCACCGAGTAGCCGCAAGTGCTAGAAGTAAATCCCTCTTTCTCATTGCTGTTAAATTTTAACTATAATATAGCCAACACTAGGCCTCATCAAAAACCGCGGGAGTTGAAAACGTGAGAGCATTGCATTTGAATTTACCTCGGACATCGGCAGCGATAGTAGCAACTTTTAGAGCACTTGAGCGTTAACTCTGCCCATACGGTGTGCCGATGAGGCGCCCACCCGTAAGAACCTTCGATGTTATTACCTCTACAAAAGATGCACATACATACTCTCTGCCTGTCACCGCCATCAGGCTGTCTCCGTCGTACGGAATACGTCGGACCTCTCACGAGATCCTGCCGTAATACAGTGAGTTGTGCCCTGATTATCCGACACAATACCCTGCAAATTCTCACATGATAGACCCCCTGGGAAGAGATGTCGTGGAAACGGGGATTGTCCATCGTTCTCTTACAGACTGAAACGGAGTGAGAACTCCTTTTTATATATATTATTGATTCACTAATCCGTCTTCTACCCGTCTTTTACGCTCGTTCGCGGGAAAATCTCCACTCCTCACCCAGCTGCGCTGCTCATCCAGCTATATATGAAAAGAGAATTTCCGATCAATGGATCATACTACCTCCGGCAAGGTGCTATTTTGAGCCGGATATTTAGAACAAGAAGGTCCACCTCCGGCTCGCCTGTCATTGTGTTTGTGATTTCATTTTCCCGACTCCCGTATAATAACAATAGCCTGCACTGGTGCTTTCCCCCCGCATGAACGGAACACTGCCTTCCCCCCCCCTCCTCCACCCAGCCCTCACTCACTCAGCCGACATGGCTCTTGTTCGAGCTAAATGGGAGTCATAACTGGGATGACAGGGAGTATGGACGGCATAAATAAAAACAGGGGTGGTGAAAGCTCGATGGTGATCACATATGGATATTTTCAGCCCGTTTTCCCGAACTGTCATGGGGAAACAACGGCCATGTGTCTCACTCTTTCTTTTCCCCTTTTCACAAGAACTCTCATTTCAATCCAGGCTGGCCTCCCTCATGCTTTCTTCTTTCTCGGGGATCCAATCAACATATATGATCCTTTACCAAAGAACACCAGCTGGGCACTGCCTCTGTAACTTTTAAGTTATACGCACACACTCAAACACACACACACACGCTATCCCTCTCCACTCCTGTCATAAATGGAACAACATGCGGTCGAGCCCCAGGAACACGCAACACATTTCTACGAAGGCAAAAAACACTGGCTTTGAGACGCGCTGAGAGCAGTCAGACTCAGACCGGTATCGATCATCCATAAAATCCTAAACTTAACTCCGCCCGAGATAAGATAAGCCCTCCACTCTGCTCGCAATATTAGCAGTAAACCTCGCCTCACTTGGGCAAAAGGCCCGGCTAATTTAGCATGCATAGGCACTTTCTTTCTTTACCAAAAAGTTGCCCACCACCAAAGTCCTCGCTCGCAGTAGGTCCCACTCCCGAACCATATAGTAAGTAGCCTATACCCTCTCACCCTCCCCTCACAGCTGTTCTCCAGAGAGACTTCAAAGCGTTTTGTATTAGCTCAAGGAGGACTGGGACTGATCAGACTTTGATGTGAAGTAGTTTCTTGTATTTACCGTTCGCAGTACCCTTCCATAGTACTACGTGTCTTTTGGCTCTGATTCACTCACTCACGCACTGTGTGAGTGGGACTTGACTTATTTGTCCCATTTCTACTACAGTTGACTTGTACGAGTAAGAATGTAGGGGAGGTTCCCACCCTGGAGTATACAGCATATCTCTTCCTTTCCCGCTTTTTGAGCTTTTGAGTAAACGGAAGGAATCCTCTCAAGTATTGTTCAGAGCAATAAAATGGGAGTATTTCAATGCGGGCGTTCCTCGGAGGGAAGTTTAGACTTGAGATTCCATGCCGGGGGAAGTAATTGGGACTTCTGCAGAGTTTACAGCGACATGGCAAGGAAATTCAACAAAATTTGCGACATTTTTTCATGAAAACAGCTCCAGCCCAGGGTCACTACTTCGGAAGAACAAAATTACCATAAACTATATCACGCACCTGCAAGCACACATACTCACACACTATATTCAACGGCACAGACTTCAACCCTGAAATCCTTAAAGGTCATCTGTCATCACCAAAAGTATGAGCAAAAGTCAAGATCTGGAGCGGAAGTGTACGCTTTACATGCGAGAAAAATTATGAGAGTGGCGGCCGCTCTTCCGCAATATATTCGGCACACTCTTATATATTGCTCCCAATAATGCGGGATGCACGAGTTGAATGCCAGGGGTCACCACGGGTTCACATCCTTCCATACATTTATAAACTTGAACCCTTTTGACATTACCATCTCTGTTTACCCCCCGAAGAAAGAGGATGAGAGCTGAAAAGGAAATTTAGGAGGGAAGAGGATGTGCATACGTTGACAAGAACGGGCTGGAGCAGCCGGAGGAGATCTTATCATTACAAACCATGGTATTTTTTTGGCCATTTTTCCATCATAAATTTCCGTTATCATATCGGAAACCCGGGTAAGCAGCCCTGCCCCTAATCCTCTGTCCGGAGGCAGACCCGTGATCACAGAACCCATGACTCATGTCCTACATTACAATCCCCGCGTAGGGCTAAGTCATTTTAATTTTACTCTGACTTGTGAATACACTAGAACGAGAATAATACAATCATTTTGGCAAAAAAGGAACAAAATACATGTGGACGCACACTATATAGATACGCATACGCATGGGCTCCAGTATGCTGTACGGGATGTGGTACGCACGAGGGAGGGGTAGTAAGAAACTGATTGCGACCAAAGGTTTATATAATAATATCCTGCCATCACATTAATGGTCTTCGAAAGCAAGTTTCTAGGATTGGGAATTTTGAAGCAGGTTGGACACCAACTTGAACCAAATTTTATTGAACCTCTCGGGGCTTGATGATTGGGGCGTGCGCGGCTTGGGGAGTTAACCATATATACATGTGGAAAGCAATTTGGGTGGTGATAACATCCGAGTTAAGGAGTGGGAACGGGAGCAGGGAGGGCGGCGCAACCTCCCGAGGAACGTCCACTGTGCGGAAATTCCCTCTCCATGTAAAATTCAAAAAAATTATTGCGGGGCGACACGCGAGCTCCTTTCCGCTCCAGTGAAACAAGCAAGTGCACTATTTAAGCGTCTCCTCAAATTCCACCTTTTGGAGAAAGACCTTGAGAGGTGGAGAGAACGACCTGCGGCCATACCTTGCAAAAAAGGCCCTTCAACTCCCTGGCCATTATGAGACTCCACACGAATATAGTGTCACATCATTTGGTAATGATCTATCCATTGCGGCCTTATAATCTGTTGCACTTGACTTCACTTGAGCCTCCTGCGGAAGCGGAACATTGCCGTATTGTTCGCGATGGGAAAGGCAACATGAAAGTTCGAGCCGAATATGCTCTGTGCTGTGCTAGCGCATACAAGGGGGAGCAACAGGAGGAACATTATCACCTTTTTTGCACGGTGTTAGAGGAAGTATGTTAAAACAACTGCTCACTCAGCTTTGCTCGCTCCCGCCATGCTAATTCCCGTCTTTTGTGTATTCGACTACTTGTACGTGCCTCGGTGGACACTGGAGTCGTTGGCTCGCTGGACCCAAAGGTGGTACATGGTGCAATTACCTAAATGCTGGGGAAAAGTCATGTTTTTACGCCACATTGCATGCGTTCCCAGAGATTTTCTACCTTGGTCCGGCCTGTGCGTGTCTACCCTATACGGAAGGAGTTGAGAGAGTGGCGGGTTGGAGCGAGCTCAAGACCGGCCATTTATCAGCCCATCACATCGCTCATTCTTTTACGTTCCGTGCCGGGAGAGTTGAATTATTCAGCCATCGTCCACAGCTTTCCCCACTGCTCAGCAACGAGTGGCTTTTGACTCAAAAAACAGTTATTAGGACCGTGCAAACATGCACGTCTGTATCTGATGGGGAAATTTTGAAGGAGCTCCACTTGGCTGCTGGCGGACTTTCTCATCACACACACACACACACAAACATTTAAGTACTTACGAATATACACACAAATGCAAACACACAAGAAATTCAAACGCCCTGATTCAAGTACACACGGACAGACACACATTCGGTGTAACAAATAATGCACACACCACCACAAGTATTTCACATCGGTGCAGACTTTTCTCGTGAGACCTAATGATGTTGTAAATGATTCCAGTTTAAAATCCTCCCCCGTTCTCATTCCGGGTTGAAGCAGCAATCGCAGTGGAGGAAGCAAAAGAAACTTTTTCTCATGGAATGGGGAAGCTTGACCTGGGGTTACGGGAATAAATTTACAGACGTAAGCATGGGTGAATAGCATTAGTATTTGGTGAGGGAATCCAGTTGCCGAACGGGGTTCACAACAGGAAAGGCCTCGAACTAGAAAACCCGATTTGCTGATGCAAATTTTACAATGAGCTCAAAGTCTACGTCACCCAGCCAGGAACGTCATGGGCACGTAATGTGCCAAGGTATTCCCAATGTTATTGTTATGCTCGATGTGTGTGACGACTGCAAAAAGTTTCTCGTTTTCGTTGCGTCAATATAGAGTTTTACTACCAAACCGGTTCGGGGGTTATCCCACGCACCTAATGCACTATCCTGTACAATAAGTGTGAACTGACTGATATCCACTTGAGTTTACAGACAGTGCATAAATATGTACACGTCCCTCCTCGCCCTGTCAAGGAGATGCCGTGCGTGTGTGGCAGTCTGACTGAGAAACGACTGGCTCAGGCCCAGAATGCACTTTCTCACAAAGGACGCCATCATTCTGCACATCATTAGTGAAACACATCATGGAACTCAATGAGCAAAGTGACAGTCAAGAGAGCCATGTGAACATTATATGCCAGTGAGATCAACTTTGTCTTCCCCTTCCTGTGAGTGAGAGGAGTGAGTCCTGAGAGGAGGATTTTGGAGCAACTTATTAAAAAACACTTGCTGCTCCAAAAGACACAAGAGGATGCAGGGAGATATAAATATATGTCATTTTTGAGCCGCTCAAAATCCTCCATATCCCTGCCAACTGTGTCTCCTCCGTTCTGTGCCAAGGGAAAACTTTGGAAATGAGCTCCCCTTCCGCGACCACAGGAGTGGGGAAAAATTCGGGAAAGAGCTTCTTTTACCCGGCCGCAGGAGTCCTGAAAGTTGACAATCGGATCAACATCTTCGGAGGAGAAGGGTGTGAGACGCCGGACGAGCTCCCGGATTTTCCTCTCATTGTTCGCCTTGCACGCATCCACCAGGACGAATGACGGGACAAACTCCTTGGGCTGACGGCTCCCCGCATTATGATTTGGCATCCCACTCGTCGTATCTCTTCGACTGCTGGATTGAGGCTGGCCCGTGGATGTGTACCCAGTTGAATGCTGCTTGCTCGCGGGCTGTTGCGTTGGGTTTGCCATCCCTGGCTCAACCGTACCTCCTGGTCCCGGCCTGGCTCTTGTTCCAAGAACTGCCTGTGGGCCACAGAGGATTACACAGATTAGCAAAATGCAAGGATTTCCATGCAAACTGATTCAATTAGCAGGTGAATGTCATGCTGCTAAATAGTCAAATTAGACTCAAGGGAAGACGTCAAGGGAGAGGTCAGGGAGGAGCCTCCGGGAATCATTTCAGTACAATTGTTGGCAAAAGCCGTGTAATCAGAAAACTTTCCATCGTCTGAGCCAGCTTGGAAAATTACACACACACACCTACACACACACACACATACACACACACACACACATACACACACACACCTACACACACACACACACATACACACACACACATACACACACACACACACACACATTACACAAACTTTCATGCACGCATATGTACATGACGGTAGCTAGAAGACCCAACACGTAGTAAATGTCTCCTTCCCTCGTGATATAAACGCCTGTGAATCGCATTATTCAAATTTTCATTAAGCTAAACTCATATTTGCACAAGTCAAACTGGTCACAGTACACCGTGGCATCCTCCTAAAATCCTGACACTGCTGCGGGATCTGTGAATGTACAACCTTCATGAGCAAACTCTCAGGGGCGCACACTAAATGCAATTATATTCTACGCTACCTCCACACCTGATGTTAAACTCCAGAAGACTCCCTTGATGTTGAAAAATCTGCTTTGTATCTCTCTTCGGGCTGCAGGCATTAATCCTCAGCTACAGAATAAATTTAAAACCTTGCCAAAGCTCAATAAAAATCTTGCCAATTAGATGGAGACTGTCCTGGGAGGGATTACAATGAGTTTGACGTTTGACACGACTCTTCGTCACGTCAAATTCCATCGAAAAATAGCATATTAATTATTTTCTTTCAACAGTTATATATTTCATTTATAATATATCATGTATATATTTCAACAATTATAAAAAATTAAAATGTCCCCATAAAATTGTAATGTGACTTTTCCTCTCCGGCTTTCTAAATAATTCAGATTGTTCCATCACAAAAAACTCATCAAGTTAAGTTATATAATACAGTGTCATGTGTGGGTAAATCCAATTATTAAATAAAAAGAAATGAAAGAGAAAAAAACTCATCAAGATCCAAGGAAGTTTCGGGTGGATCCTAGCCCAACATACATGCTACGCCCCATCAGCAGTGAGCACGCTAGCATCGAGATCCAAGCACACGTGCGAGTAAATAAAAACAAGATATTCGTTGACCCGTATTATTACCCTGATCCGCTCGGGAATATTCTCTCCGATACTGATAATTAAACCGGATTGGATCTCGCCACAGAATTTGGTTCCTTTCAACATCCGACTCAACATATGCACACAAGATTCCGGTAGTGTACCCCAAGCCTCACATGTTTCCGAAGCCGGACAATGCCCTTAGTATTAGTAGGGACAGGTTACATGTGAGTCTGATTCAATCAGTGAGGATAGTCCACCAAAACACGTGAGAGAGAGAGAGAGAGAGGGACCAGATGACGAGATGTAATGCACATGAAAGTCAAAACATCCCATAGGAGTCCTCCTCAAAAATATTCCCGAACCCTACCATTTAGTTTCCTCAACAAAATTCGGAAAATTTTGAATAAAAAATTTGGGAAATTTGAAACCAAGATCATCCTCATTCAATCACACACTCCCAATGGAGATGCCAACTAAATATCAAGGCAGTGGTATTTCGGGTGATGAGTGCGTCTCAACATGAGCGAATATTGAGTGGGACAAGTTTTTGCACATGAAAAAAAAA
>WJFA01000360.1:0-41691 GCA_009870155.1 Pseudobourletiella spinata
GCGTAGGGAAACGTTGAGGGATCTGGCTCGGGCATGACCGTCGTCGGATCCACCGCAAGGGACCCCAGAGCATGGCTCATGAATGTGACGAAGCTGAGGCCGTCGAGAAGGCCGTGGTGGAATCGGAGGATGATTGCTGTGGACTTGCTCCCATTCTCGTTCAAGTAGCGGGGGATGAAGATGAACTGCCACTGGGGATGCTCCGGGGCCATGTTTTCCCCAAGCCGTTCGACAAGCCGGAGAAGACGCGCTCGATCCACGACTTCCTCTTCGTCTAGGTTTATCATGTGGTTCGTAATGTCAAAATTCTCGTCATACTTCCAGCAGAAGTAACCCAAGTGCTCCGTGAAGATCCACAGTAGTTTTTCATAGGGTTGCTTATTCCCTCTGTAAAAAGTTGCAATTTAATTCAAATAACTAAAAATTTTATAAATCCCTAAAAACGGTTTATTTTCTCGCTTTTTTGCAACTTACATTTTCGTGTGAATAATTTTCAAAATCATATCATTCTTGTCCTCCTTCTCAGGCAGCTGTTGACATTCCAAGGCTATGAGGATGTTTCGAGTGTTCCCCTCACTCTGGTAGCCAAACATGGCATCTCCACCATTGTCCACTAGTTTCATCATGCCTCGGAATCGGATCCACAGGTAGAGTCCTAGGCACGAGCGGAAAACCACATGATGAACAATGTAAATAACGAGTACAATGGGCAACACTATGGCAGCTATACACTGGGAAATGATGAGCTGACAGATTTTTTTTAAAATCTCAAAAACTATAAAGTTTCCGATGTGCATGATTCCACAACAGCTTATAGGATGGTTCAAACGGAATCCGCTCCGTCAGCAAATGCACAGCTGCCACAAGAGGAAAATGCATACAACGGCCTTTCAAGTCCACCCCAGCCACTTTTCACCCAGGATCGCAACGGTGGGTGTTACACAGCTGGAGCTGGTCCAATGTTAGCGCCATCTTACTGAATATCCTGGAAAAGCCAACGACTATGTATCTAGCATGAGAATCATTGCAGGGTCCCTCAAGTGCCAGCATGGCAACGAGCAACATGTGAATAGAGCTAATCATAATGATTCCCGCCTCACTTTCCATTTTCAAGTAAGCAGCATTCTTGAAAGGGCAAATGAAAGAATCCCTTTGATCCCTTCCGAGCTCGGAAAGAAGTGAGAGGTTCGGTACATATAAGCTTACACGAGTCCAGGACTTCAAGAGTAGATGCCAGCCACTAGTCTGATTATCATTGAGATAAATGGGGTCGGAAGGTTCAGGATTCCCTTCAGGCAAATTCCCACGATTTCCAAGCTTTCATCCGTGATTGGGATAGCTATTTATATGCATTGTGTGAAGTGACATGATTCCATCCAAGTGTGACAAAAGACACTCACACCTTCAAAGCCTACTCACTATACTTCCAGGCATTTACTACTCCGTGCCACTTACACACGGTCTGATGTTATCTGTCTATTTGATCAGGTCTGGAGAAATCGTTAGATGCGGCGACTCCCTCTGTTCATCTTGTCCTACGGTTATGTGCTGACTGCTAACACATAATAGGATTTCTTCCAATTTGTTTGTACGTACAGAGAAACTCAGCAAGATTAGTACACAGTTAGCTATCGTAAAATGGTTGGTAATTCCAGCATCTTACGGAAAGTTTCCAAACTTGTAAGCGTGTTGGTACAACACGCTCACCTCTTAATTCCTGTTTTCATTTGATTCCTCAACTAATATGTTTACGATATTGCAACTTGCAACTAATGAACGGTGCTGTTTACCAAAACTTTTTGAGTGGAGCTGATAAGATTTACAGAGCCTTTGACAGGGTATAATTTGAGACGGATTGAGAAACGGGACGATTATTTTACCGGCTGAAACCGAAAACAGCAGAAAGGAACTGGATTGCTGCAAGGTGTATTCTTACTAAAAACTTAATACTTTAGGCGACATCCAATCAGAATCAGAGCGTTCTGTTTCCAATATACTTTTCCCTTCGTATATCTGTTATTGAAACATGAATCCAAGTGGAAGAGAGGATGTAGAGGGGATGCGGAAAAAGGTAAATATTATCATTCCTGCGCATCTTGTAGAGAGAGGGGTATGTGTGTAGGGCACACTTCACATGCATAACATGTGTCGTGTTTTCTAGAACCGGAGAAGGCTGAAGGGGGACACGAGAGTAAGCTGTGTAAAATGTATCCTCGAAATATACTTCCAAGATATGAATCTAAAGAGGAAAATAGAAATTTGCGAGGGGCTCCTCCGAGCAATAAGTATCGCTGCGCGGATCGATCCCCGCATCTGTGTAGCATTTGGAGCTTCTCGGGAGTGGAGTCAGAGGCAGGAGAGCGAGAGCCCGCGTACGCAGTGCACAATATACGCATATATATCCCCGTGAAAAGTAGCTCCTTCATCCTCTAATCTTCTGTGCCAGGAGGCCTTGAAGGATTTCCACTCGGATTGGAGCTTAGCTTCATAAATTAATAGCTTGTGCCCTTACTACAAAGTGTTCAATTAACACCAGCAAACATTCCGGACTGTGAGATTCCTAGTTTTGGAGGAGTGGGAATGGGGGAACCACAGTTGGAATTTATGAAATTGGAGTATCAGCCTCGTAAGTTTTTTCTAGAGATATTAAACGTATAGCTTGTATGGACATGATGGCCAAGCTAATCTAAAATGCATGTGCTTCAGCTCGGGTGGAGTGTGTGATCTCAAGGAAATTGAGAGCCGACTCAACAAGTATCTTGACATGACTGCAGGCATACGAAACCGCTCTGGAACAGATGGACAGGGACGGCTAATTATGAATAATTGTTATTGCAGCTGACGGGGAGCTGAACCCTTGGATGTTTGCCATGATTGGGGTTGGTTGCGCCTTCGTAATTTTTGTCATCGCTAGCATTTACCTTATGTGGTGAGTGATAATTTGTAGATGAATTCTTTTCCCTATTCATTGAAGGCATACTATACTCTGCCACCACAACTACATCAGTAGGCTTTGCTACTCCTTTGATTATAATTGTGTCCATGGCGGGCTTTATCACACTTTGCAGTACAAGTCCATCGGAGACTCCACCGCAACCTCTGATGCGTCGGTCGAGTCAGATGAATAAAACGCTCCGTAATACTCTGGCAGAGCGAGACCGTTTGTGAGGACAAGGTCGCGGTCCTCATCCACTGTCAGGAGCAGCCCTTAAGATAGACGATCTCAACAACCGCAGCTACGAAAACAGTCACTGTATACTTCGCGCCATTATTTTTTTCACTTGCTAAAAACATGTGCCCACTTCGGGCTCAATTCAACAAACTTTGTATAATCAACAATACAACTCTTTATTGTACAACGCAGAAGGCAGATTGCCGTAGCACGTTTTGACAAGCGAAGAAATATCATTGTATTGTCAGTTCCTCCTCTTGAGTACGCACCGCCAGTCAATGTGAAATAAACGAAGGCTGGCCTTTCAAACTTCTCTGACACGACTTTGCGTACAGCTTTATCAACGGTTGTGATCCACTTAAATTCACTTCAATCACGTATGAGCTCACAGAAAGATTTATAATTACTATAAAAACTAATGAACGAATAAAGTAATTTTTAAAGATTAATTGCATATCCATGTGCAAGCACGCTCGGAGAATGTGTTTCCATTTTTGTAAAAAGTACCGACGGGAAGCGCATTCTTGCATAACGCAGTCACGCTGTGGGATCGTGGGTATACACCGTTCCATGAAGAGCCCACACTCGGCGGCACAAAATAAATGTCATGAAATTTCAGTCGTTTGCATGTTGGTTGAGCAGGCGCACTTGTCCATGAAAGTCCGGCTGTGAGCTGTGAGAGAGTGTCGTTAATTTCCACCTTGGTTACTGGAACGTGAGCAGCGCTCAGCCAGTCTGGTACATATGTACTACAGTCAACGAGAGAACTGCCAAGCTTGCCCTTTACGCAAGGTGTGCGAAAGTGGGAGATGGATTTGAAGAAAATCGATTTCAGTACAAAAGTACACGCCTGGCAGCTCAAACTGTTACCGGGATACCGGGAATCCCAAAGATGTTATTTTCCCATCTCCCTATATATCCTCTCCGCTTCCAGTCGGACTTATACACACACAACAAATCGGTCCTGGCGAACGCCATAGTGAAATTTTAAACTCGGAACCTCATACGTTGATTCATAACGTATTCGAGTTGACATTGACAGTATGAAGGTGGAAATAGCTCATAAATAAAATATTGAACCATCTACTACATTTTTACCAACTGGCACTATGGGCTCCAACACTGAGCTCTTCAGCCTACTTATCAACAGCAACACTTCCAGCGTCTTCTTCCCCGGTGACATTATCAGTGGTTATGTTTTCAAGTTAACTGCAAGGACCTTAACAAAAAGTAAAGTCTATTATTGATTTAGCGCGAATTAATTTAATTAAAAATTCCATGCGTGCCGAATTTACGCACAAGTTTGTCTAACATTTAATCTGGGATCCAGATGTCAACATCACTTGCCGTGGGAAAGCCGTCGTATCCTTGGACGGGGTTGATGTAAACACTCCATCATCACGATTGATACTAAAAGGGATCCAGTACTTCTTGCCAGAGACCAGCAAGGAGGAGTACTTTCTCCATTCCTCCGTCTGCTTGGATGAGTATATTTCTATCTATGATGAAGGTCGGCAGGGCAGTTTATCATATTTGACAGAGGGAATGAGTTTAAAACGGAACTTAATTTCATAATTAGGTGCACCAGACAATTTTCTCAGTGCGGGGGATGACTCAGCGGGCCGGCCACTTCTGTTTCTCTTCCAGTTAAGACTTCCCAAATTGCTCCCACCCTCATGCCACCTCCACTACGGTTACATAGTCTATGACCTCAAGTTTGAGTGGGAGGCTTGGAAACCCGAAGTAAATGAATGGGAGTACAAAGTGAAACATATCCCGATCAGCATTGGACCTTCCGTTAACTTGAATGAGATTCCATTTGCGGGAGAACCGGCTGAGATTACGCGGCATGAGAAGTTTAGTTTTTTCTGTTTCAACTTTGGCAGCATGGATCTGACTTTAGGCATAGATAAAGTGGGGTACATCCCGGGAGAGGAACTCCACTTCAAGATTCACGCAAATAATGAGACCAAATACGACGTGGAGAAAGTCACTGTGTCACTGAGACAGGTAAACTATTTTAAGCCTAGTATTGCCAGTTAGCTAAACTCATTTCGGGCTGGTTGGAGATTTATTTTGAATTTTGTATTGGGCCTTGTTAGGAGCGGACATTTTATGTTGGTGATATGAAGAAAAAGTCCGTGAAAATCCTGGCATCCTGTGATGGTCCGAGAGTAGCTCAAGGTGAAAGCGTTTCGTGGGGTGATCATCTCATTGTACCTGAAATTCATTGGAAATTTTTTTGGCCGTGCAGCCTGATCAGGATAGCATTCTTCCTGCAGGTAAGGACTCATTATTTGCTTATCGCCATAATCTAACCATCATGGACTTTTTGGGCATTATTGATTTCTCCTTCATTTGAAGGTGCGATTGACGACATATAAGAATCGGTGTCACGCACAGGAAACCATCATGGAGAATTCTGTGAATGTCATCATCGGCGACATTCCGGTGGAACCATTAGCATATTTCCGTAATTTTGGACCCCCATTGGTTGTGGCAGATCACGAGCTTACTGCGGATCCGGACTTGGATGCGGAGAGTGTGTGGCTGGGGATTGATTGTTTGACAGGTGGGTTGGGAGTGTCACTCCCGACGAGGAGTCGCAACCGCAACTGTCACTGCAGTTCCGCAAGGCACCGAGATCATACGCCTTCATATTCGTCCGTTGTTTCCGCTTCCATGAGGTCATCAGTTCGTGGCATTGAGTCTCGTAAGTGTTATAATACATGGCTCTGTGAACTTTTAGCAAAAGTCTATAACCCTGCCGTAGCCTGGTGGTTTGACTGTGTGCAGTAAGAGCGGATTTTTCTCTTGACAGCTCCACCGTCTTATCATGAAGCGATTAAAATGTGCAAACCTTTGAAATTTGGTGGGAGTCATGCAGAGGATCAATCTAATGGGGCAGCGGAGGCTTTTGTGTGCGGGGACATTACCGCCAACGATATGTAATTTCAAGCCGTATCATGTGGTGACCATTTGTGTCGTAACTCCAAGCTTGAGTTAGAACTAATATGCATGTTCCTTTCTTCCCCACCACCCGCTACATGGAGCTATTTTGTGTGAAAGATGTGTTATTTTAAATGTTTCCAAGACGTAATGTGAAATAAACAAATCAGTTATGTATATGTCATACTCCTTTCCTTTACGCTCTGCTCAACATCAATGGCCGCACAGACATCAACAAAGGAAGCAAGCAATAGCTTCAAAAAGGCAATTTCCTCTGCGGAAGCCCAAGATTATGAGCGTTGTGGCTTGCGGTCACTCATGGCGTTGGAAAAGCAACTCTGGTTTGTAGTCACTGGAGAACCTTGCTGAGGACTCTTGAAACGTTGGAGCTGACTGAATGAGTGAGGGATCTGTGCTGGTTGGTAAAGGCTTACTTATACTCTTTAGTAAATAGTCACATATATCTTTTCTGCTTAAGCCCTCACGCTTGAGGATGCGAGCATTGTGATCGTTATTACTGCCATGTGGGTGAGGGTAACCGTATGTGAGGATCATTTTGCAATTCCACTGCTGACTGACTGAGATTGGGAGACAGAAGCCCTATATTGGCGCTACTTCCCGCGCCTTCGGCCTTGATGGCCAATAACAATTTTTTCAATAAGGCTAAATACGCTCTCTGCTCTGGTTTCGATTTCACTTACTCGAATACTTACTCTTCTACTCGTAGTTGAACTGTCCATATAGACGGTAGGTTCATTTCTTTGTTCGTGAGTCCTGTGCTACTGGCTTTTTAAAGGAAATAATTTGAGATATTACCAGATATTTTTGTAAATTCCTTCACTTCGAAAAAATCGAAAAAAGGAAGCGGGATGAGTTTCATCAACATTGAGTTGGACAACTCCCTGCATGAGTACGCAGCCGGCGATAAAGTTCGCGGGAAGGTTGTTGTGTACAAGAAGAGCGTGCCGAAAAAAATTAAATGTAGGAAATTTCTGGAAAACTGACAATTTTGCATTAGCTAATTTTACTGTGAGATAAGCCGCGGATGAATTTTTGTTGCAGGCATTATGGTTCAATTCGAAGGTGGTGCGCTGGTTTCTATAATTGATCACTTGGAAGAACGCCCGGTAGTTGCAATGGAATGCTGCCTCACTGCATCCATGTGCATTGCTGGCGAAGGTAAGCGACCTGTAACAAAAAGAGATACTGCTCAGTATTTCACTGGAATTTACCCTTTGATGTACTCACCGCAGAAAGTGCCACAACAAACGCTGTGCGGATCCGACCTGGTCGAAATGAGTATACCTTTGAGTATCAGCTCCCACGAGGGTTGCCGTCGACATTTGATGGGAAATATGGCTCAGTCTCCTACTCCGTTCGTGCCACTGCTTGGAAGTCCAACATGGTTTATGCTACTGCCAAAGTCCCGCTCTTCATCACCGGCATTTTTGATTTAAATAATGATCCAGTGGCGCGGAAAAATGCAGAGATTCGAAAGGAAAACAAGTTGTGGTCCATGTGCATGTGTCATCAGGGAAAGGTGAAGCTTTATTTCTCCATTCCAAAGCAAGGTTACGTGGCCAACGAGGTCGTTCCATTCACTGTGGAAATCTCAAATTTTACCTTCAACCACATGCGGATGGTCAAAGTCTCACTCATCCAGGTGTGATTTGCATATTTCTTGTATGTACTTTTTTTCAAACTTTCGAACTTGACTTGGACGACGGTATACTTGACACGTTATTTTTTTACTCATCTGGTCCAGGTAATATTTTATCTGATTGAGGGGAAACGACGGAAGACGCAGACAAAAATTTTGCTCGAGACTCGAGGTCCGGAAATCGCGCCTGGCAAGGTTCAAATCTGGAGAGGAGAACCCGAGGTATCCATCAAAATTCCAGATAAAATCCTTCCTACCAAGCTCTGTACGTGTAGCATCATTCAAGTTCACTATCAACTTGAGGTATGTACTTGCCAGTTCCTCTGATGCTCGTTAATTCAGGAAGAAAATGCAATTCAATCATGACATAAACAGAGTGGATCTTAAGTGATATCCTATTTTGTGATTATCTTTATACGTTTCGGAATAGATTAAAGTGAAAGAATATGCTAACAAGTCGAACAGGGACAATGCTGTTGTGGAGGGTTTTCTTCCTGTGACCATTGGGAATGTTGCCTTGGAGGAGTATTTGGTTCCGACAACACGGCGCTCCGTGTCCCCGCCGCCGTCACCTTATGCTGACTTCGCCTATGTAGATGATGATATTGTGGAGGAAGAGAAGTCCATCGTGCGGACGAGTGCGACAATAGAAAACTGTAAGCGCATTTTCCCTATCCAAACTGAACATACAACTGTAGCTGCCCTCGCAGAAACTATGAATTTGATTCAGATCCTGAATTTTTGCAGTCCCTCCGTCGTACCATGAAATCACGAAGGAATATTTTATATGAGTAATAAAGGCAGATGGTCAATGGCCCATGCAATATCGAAAAATTGTCAACATTCTAAAATTTGCTGTAACTTTTATGATGCCCATTTATTGTCACTAGGTAAAACAAAGTGTTGTGGTTAAATAAAATGATGTGGGAGTGGAGGGGCGAGTCGGAGTGAAATACCTGCTCCAACATTGGACAACTGAGGGTTAAAATGCAAGCTGGCAACGGCAACTCTGGTTCTGTTAGCAACAGTAACCGGCCACAGAGAAAAAGCTAGAGTCGAAATGCCCCGTATTCTTGACAAGCATTAAACCACTTGAGAACCTGGGAGAACTTCTTTAACTTGTCCACACCTCCACCCAAACTTGCGGCAACGGCCGAAAAGTTGACAAAATCTGCGATACTTGCTTCACCTAGCAGGCAAGGATTGTGGGACTGAAGTTGATTTTCTAGTGTTGAAAA
The DNA here is from genome assembly GCA_009870155.1 of Pseudobourletiella spinata. Lineage (NCBI taxonomy): Eukaryota > Metazoa > Arthropoda > Collembola > Symphypleona > Bourletiellidae > Pseudobourletiella > Pseudobourletiella spinata. Next base: position 9,020 of record WJFA01000360.1, read on the forward strand.
GTCAGATATTCCATCCGCCGCTCGTTCCAGCAGTCCATCTACGCGGATAACATCGTCCCAACACAGAGAGTCATAGTTGATGGGGTGTCCTCTCGGAAGAAGACGAGATAAATATCTTGCGACATTAGTTTCTCCACGGATTGGGGCCTGTACCGTGGGTTGAACTAAGAGCTGAGGTTCGCCATCCGGAACTAAAAATTTGACGTACCAAAACTTTAGAAATTATTCAACACTATCAATGTTATTGATCTGCCCATTGTAATCAGGACAACATTAGATCTATGCATACCTTCTCTCCAAATGATCGATATGTCGACAGCATTTCCGTTTGAACTTTCCTCAGCCGGTTGATTAAATAATCGCGTGACTTCATTCAATTGCTGCTGGCACGACGAATGACGATACGACTTCAGAGAAACTCCAGCTGAACCATAAGCGTCTTTCAGTAATTTCGTTAAAAACAGTACGGACAGGGGTGGATTCTTCGGGTCGGCGTGTACCACTACATCCTACAAAATAAATGAAAATAAAAAATTAGCTATCTTACGTAAGAAATAATTTAATTGTTTTCCACGTGTTCATAGATGAATTGATAAACATACCACTGACTGTGGCGGCTGACCCTGAGGCGATGATCCCGGTAGAGCAGTAGACGTCTTGGTAGCACTCACATTATTCAGCATGTCCCGCAAATGCAAAAGTTTTTTGATTACCTCATTCTGCCGTGCCTCAAGTTTACTAAAAATTTTTTCACGTAGATCCGAATCCGCTTTGTTGTCATTTCCCACTTGTGTCATATTATTTTTCTGGTCGTTCTTCACCACCACCTTTTTGTTATCCTTTTCCTGGGACCGACTGTCTTTAGATACTTCGGGAGATTTGGAGTTTGAAACAGCCCTGGTAAAAAACCAAGGTAAAAATACTTACTACAAGATCCAGCGCCAAACGTGAGCAGTGAGCACTTTAACGAGAGTTACCTTTTCCGTTTGCTCTTCTTTCCTGACGGAGTTTCTCCACCGTTACCAGCTGTCTTGTTATCGATAGAATTTTGGCTGTCAATAAGATAATATACACGTTTAGTTAACACCAAGAAATAAATCTCGAAATCATTAGTAGAAACATGTCATTCACACACAATTTTATAGGAATACTCTACAAAACAAGTTCTCAACAAGTGGTCAACAAACTGGCTAGAATTATGCAATGACAATATTAACCTGCTTTCCCGACTTCCATTCATGAGTGCTTCTCCCTGCACAATGTTAATGTTGTTAACAGGTTTAATTCGGTACATGCACTGTGGAGCCTCAATCTTGGCCGGGAGTTCATATGGCTTCTTGACTTGATACATACTGTTTGAAGCGACGTGTATAGTTAGTTGCACAGTAGTTCGCTTCCACGTCTTATCAAGATAATGTTTCAGTGACACCAAGTGAAACAAATTTCTATGTCAATAGCATGCATGCTAAAACTAAATATCCATGCAATCTAAGTTATTGGTTGGGAGTAACTTTATTTTTACAGTTAGTGTTATTGGTATCGGGCAATTCCTACACTTCCGGATTATATAAAGTTATTCCAACTTTAAACCTAAATTGAAACCGCACGGGTTACTTGGATAGTTCCTCACATGAGATGATGAAACATGCTACACGCACACGGGAAACTTGCCCTCAGCAGCTCCACTGTTTGTCGGCCTCTTAGCAGATTCCGAACACAGCACTCATTCAACGAATTCATCCAGACAGCTCCATATGCATATGCACATGTAAACATAGCCTCCACCAGATCGCAAATGAGTGCTTTCGAAATGTCCCTCGTTCCGGGGTGAGTAAGAGCTATATTTAGTTGCACAGTAAATGCAATGCACCAATCAATGGAATGTGAAACATCATATCATTTATTTTAGTGGAAGCAACTTTATATATTTATAGTTTTCCCCATTAATTTATTTTGTGCTCAGCAAGAATTACTGCGCCTTCCCAACTCTGACCTGAAATCCAATTACTAATTTTATTAAGCTCACAGTATAAGTTTATTTTACGCTCCCCAAAAATCTATTTTTTATGTAGTCTACCCTACAAATAGTTGATTTCAAATTATTTTAATTTTGGTGGTTAGGACTTGCTGCTGGTTAGCTTAAAATAATTTGTTTTAACCTTAGAAGGTTGGTGTAGCAGTGTTGAGATGCTGATTACATACGCAACTCTAGCCTTATTACTTCAATACACAGTATGTAGTACGTAACCAAATCAAAGTTTGCTGTTTTTGGTTGCAAGAGACTAGCTGGTTTGCCCACACCATGTGTGATTTGTACACCAAACTGAGATTTGCCCCGGGGGCGCACAAGCATCATATGCCAAGCTTGGACTTCCTCGGGGGGCACACAAGGGGGAAAGAGGGGGAAACCCTGCAATTGAATTGCTAGAATTCGCGGACACCAATAGCCCCCCCTTCCCGCACCTTGCGATCCGCGAATTCTAGCCATTTAAATTCAGATTTTCCCCCTTTTTCCCCCTTGTATACCTCCCCCCTACCCCGTACATGCTATAGCTATTTATGGACACGATCCCAAAGGAGGGGGAAAGTGAAAAGCCAACGACGACCCATCCCCACTAGGGTTGGCAATGTCGATTATGGATGAGTCGATTATCGACGATTATTGAGGTTTTTTGAGTTTCAATATGGTCGGTATTCTTGGCCAAAATTGTCAGCTATCGCTGTGTTTCTGTCTGTCGTGACAGCTGAAAACACACCAGCTCCATACAAAATCATAAATTATCTCTTTTTAAGTCATGTAAGACTCAAAAACGGCTGCAACACTTAAACCTCAAATTTGAGTCAAAATTAAAAATACGATTTTCTTTTTCTACAATCATGGAACCACCGTATTCCGTCTGCGGTTACCCTACTTCAAATATTTAAAGCCTCTACACACATGCTTCCATAATTCTAAGAATTATGGAAGCATGTGTGTAAGCATGAATTTTTCCCTTAGAATTTGAAAGGATTAGTGTCTACTGCTATCATGAGCCACAAAACCACTACTGTATAACTGTTTATATCCCTATTAAAAATTTCATGTCGATAATCAATAATTTTCGATAACTGAGGTTTCTCTGGCGATACGCTCCACATATCGAGCAACCGTCGATATCGATATTTTGCCAACCATAATCCCCACTCCGCCCAAAACTCCGTAGAGGTAACTTAGGTGTGGTGGAATGGGAGGAGGTTTTAAATTTGAATTTTGTCTTTTCCCGAAACTCCGGGGAGTAGAGTTATAGGCCAGCTGCAGCTTTCCCCCTTGTTTTGCCTTAAATCGGGCAGCGCCGTTTCTTTTAACATGGGGATCCCTCATATACAAATATGTATTAGTTTGCCTTTTACCATTGTATTTTCCATGTTTTTGGGCATGAGAAACAATATGCACAGATTCTGCTAGTTAAAACTTATTCGTTGTCTAGTTAAGCCTGGCGGAGAATATGCGTTCCTAGACTTTAAAGGCAGGTAAACTTTTAATTGGAATCTTGTACTTGGAAAGGAGGACTTCCGACGCACTTTATACAGTTTCGAAGCTGTGCACTGCGCAATCGTAAATTGTGTGTTCCCTGTAAGACTATGCTGATAGTAGCAGCAGGAGATTAAGGAAAATCGAGAAAAAAGAAATAGGTCCCTAAACTTATGTAAGCAAACAAGTAGTTAACCTCGTAAGGAATTCTATTGAACTTCGCGTTGAATCCAAGGTTGCCAGTTTTTGCATTTAAGAAACAACTTCTTTTTCATGTGAACTTCTGAGTTATAAAACGAGTTTTTCAACAAGAACGCCATACCAAGGCACTGAACTGACCTATCATATTGGCTAGTATCAAATGGTGGAATAATAAAGGGATTTAATCCTCTCAAATTAATCGCCCTATATTACGTCACTGCCAATCATAATTTGCGACTCGCTGCGGGATCCAAACCAACTTAAGTTCCCACTACTCAACATCTAGAATTATGGGACTAATTATTGAACAATTAATTACACATCATACTTTCTCAAAAACGTTGTTCAAACCGGTAGCAACAGTTCCATTTGCAGTATTTATCGTAGAATGAAACACATGTTTAAAATTAACTCGTTGGTAAAACGATGTTGACCTAGTGTCCATCAATGTTCCATTTAACATTCCAGAGCGCATAGCTTTTGCGAACATGCCGCTCACTGCATTACACACATAGATGATTCCGATCCGTACGCAAACAGCCAATCAACAGACTTATACTTAAAACAACTATAATTTTTGCGGTTGTAAGGAAGCCTTCGGGGAATCCTCCTAGAAGTTCCAGTCCGTAATATGAGCAAACAATTAAAGTAATTCTCACGTACTCTAATTTCCACTTACGCAAAATCACAAATTATATCCTACATCCTGAGGTACAAAAAAGATTTACAGGCTAGAATAAATATACAGGGTGTCCCATAACTATACTATATGTCACATTTTTTTCGCTCTGTATCCTCAACGCCTCAACTGAGATCAATGACTTTGCCCTCAATCGAAAGCTGAGGCTTTGGGATTTCGTTTAGTACCATGGTCGCTTAGATTCCCGGGGCTCCGGACAGCTGAACCGACGGACCGCTCAACCAGGCCAATTCTCATGTTCTCTAGTTCTCACATTAACAAAGTCGCCCTAAATCCTGCGGTACGAATAAATTTTTTCAGATGAGAGCAATATTGGTCTCAGTTCCCAACCGACCCTGGTCGCTGTTAATTGCCGAGGATTTTCCACGATAGCTTTCAGCGTCAGCTTTGTGAGCAGTAACGTGCTATAAAATCAGCGATTACATGCATTCTCCAGTCTTCAACAAACGAACATCCGCCCCTTCTAGACACAACGAATTCTTACATCGACTGTAAAAATGATTTACAATTTAAGCAGTGATTTTCTGTGGATCTTCGTGGGACTTCCTATCTCAGTGCTCATCACGCTGTTGTTGAGTGCAACTGCCTTCATCTTCCTACCCTACAGGCTTACGGTGCAGCTCATAGCCCGAGCCTTCCGCCCGGAGCTGGGCAGCATTGATCAGGAACCACAAAACGCAATATTTGCTGCTCATACTGGTCCAGTCCCCCCAGTCAACATGATTTTCGCGCAGGTTGTGAACGGTAAGGTGAGTGCAGAGATGATTCGAGACAGATTTCGAACAAGAATCTTCACCGAGTTGGCGGAGGATGGAACCCTCGTTTATCAAAAACTGAAGCAAGTCCTCACCTCCTTCATGGGCTACCGCTTTTACCGACTGGCTGACCACTTCGACCTGAACCACCACGTCCGAGTCTGCGACCCAACCAACGACCTCACACCCGCATTCACTGGCCCACGCTTCACCGAAGAAGATTTGAAGACATTCATTGGAAAGCTCGGTTCTAGACCCTGGAAAGAGGGTCGGAGCCACTGGGAAATCCTCATCATAGAACATTTCCAGTCTCACAACAGCGAGGAGGAGAAGACGCTACTTGTTTTGCTCATGGACCACGCATACGCGGACGCCTATGCCGTTGATCACATCTTCAGAAAGTTGAGTGACAATCCTCCAACAGGAAAGAAACCACTGCTTACAATTCTGCCAACTTTACCGCTCTGGTCCAGAGTCGTACAAAGTATTCGCCTCCCCTTCCAGATGTTATGGGACTCGAGTTGGATGCTGACGACGGTGCAGCTACGGAAAGGGCCCTGGGTGGTCAGTCGGACAGATACGACCGGATATTGGAATATTGCGTGTACTAAACCAATCCCAATATCAAAAATCAAAGGCATCAAAAACGGTCTAGGTGTCTCCTACAATGCAGTCATGATCACTGCATTAGCAAGGGCCCTTCATAGGATGTGCGCGGACGTGGAGGAAGATTTTCCTGAAGTGCTCTTCTGCGGATTTCCTCTTGCCAAGCCTCACCATCCTGGAACTATGACGAATCATCAGTAAGTTCTAATGTATAGCCTTGTGTGAATGCTATAGTCCCAAATGTGGTGCGGTGAACACAAGTTGCCATGTCTGGATTTTCAAGATTATTAATATGTGCGATCACTTTTTGAGCCAGTTACTCCGCTCCATTAGCCCTTCCCATGCCTGATGCTACCACAATAAATGCCGTCAGAACTATAGACAAGAATTTCCAGAGGATCGCCTCATCGTCCACAGCACCTCGGATGTTGGATTTCTGGATGGCCATTTCAAGGTTCATCCCATACGCGCTGATTAAAATCATTATGTCCCCTATTGCTCCGAGCATGTGCATTGGTATTATCCCAAGTTTCGCGGGGCCTCACTACTACGCGGGAAAATTTGTATCGGACATGATCGCCACTCCAGTTCCTGTAGCAGCACCCGCTAATAATGGCAAGTTTTACAGTAGGCTTTTGTGGCTGTGAAAAAGGATTAAGCATTTGTATGTACTCTTAAATAGCTGTTGATGTAATTATTAACTAAATGGGTTCTTCTCGCCACAGGAGTTGAAGTGTCCATTCAAGGGACAAACGGACACCAGCGCATTTGCGTGTTGATGGATAGGAACGTTTTCCCCCATCCGGATGCTTTTGGCCGCTTGGAAGAGTACTTGGAAGAGGAGATTGAGATTCTGGAACAATTCTGCAGAGGGACATGAGAATAAGGCGCGTTACCAATACACCTGCAATCCTTCGTTGTTCAGCTGGGTCCACACGAGCTACAGGGAACAGATACACTTTTTATATAATCGAGAGTTCTTCTCAGTGGCATTCTTGCGCCGAGCGTGATCACGGATCATTATGACGAATAATGCATTTCCAAAAGATAGCTCTGACAACAATATCTGGTAGATTTTCATCCACAGCGGGGGTGCGTGAAACAGGCGGTGATGGGTGTCTTTCGATATGCAAGTCTTCACTACCAACAAATTCAACAATCAAACCTCTGGCTCTATTTTATCGTCACCGAACGTAATGCTTACAATTAGGCATTAAATTTATAGTACAGAGAGTTGAAAAACTTAGCATCGAGGGACACAAAGCTATTAACTTTACAACAAATAAAACGTAAGTATGAACAAACTTTAATAAAAGAGACACAGAGACAGTAACAGAGGAATAATTAGTGTTCTTCAGAAAATTTGTTCCGCCAATAATTGATCCTGGATGATACTTTAAAAAGCACTGAATTCCTGAGTTCTGGATCTGTACCGATATCAGTGCAATAGTCGGTAAGCAGCTGTTGAACCCTACAGTGAAGATCAATTTCTTTCGGGCCCTCGGTTGGCATCGACTCTTCATTATCTGGCTTCTGTAAGTCCGGGCTCTTTGAAAAGGGTTTTTCCGAATACAAGCTGGTCTCATGGTGTGAGTTAAGGTTTGGAGAACTCCTTTTAGAGACGGAGCCTTCATCTGCGGATGAGGTCGGTGAGGATGGGCTATCGTTGGGACTGTTTTTCGAAAATGGAGGCTTCAAAAGTGATAAAAATCCTGTTTTTCGATTCGAATCAGGGTTTGAATTAACTGAACGCAGCAAGTTAGCAGAAATAGAGGCTTGACCAGGATTGCTCATATGAAGCACGGGAGGATCAGAAGTAGCAGGGATAAAAGCCTGGTCAGGATTGCTCATACAGAACTCGGGAGGATCAGAGGTAGAAGCCTGACCGCAATGGCCCATGCGAAATATAGGGCCGTTGGAAGCAAATGACATGCCTGATTTATCGTTAACAGATGGAGTAAGAAGTTGATATGACGGATGACGGAGTGGGGCAAATGGTGGCCTACAGTTAACCGCTTGCCCTCCATGAGTTGGTCCGTAAGGGTATCCGAGCGAAGGACTATATGTTGGCTGAAAAACTCGTTGAATCGTCGATCCTCCTCGATACCGGACATACCCGTTCGAACTTAAAGGACCTACAGGTACGATACCACGGTGCGACGGCTGAGTTCCACTGGTCCATCCGATCTAGTAAAAGTCATGAGCTGAAATTATGGTCTAAAACAATTTAACTATGAAAGCATCAATGAGATTGATCACGCATCTTACTGGCACAAGACAATAAAACTACTTTTAAAACTTCGCTTTAGCTTTAGGAAGCTCTAGCTCTTGCGGTGACCAAATGGCCTTACTACAGTCCGACTCCCTTTTGTACAACAAAGTTACACTAATTAATAAGTTGATTTAGAAAAAATAGATTCATGATCGTATTCAAGTAACGACCGGAATTACGAAACGGGCTTGAAAATGGCGACAAACTTTGGATAGTGATACGCGTTTATGTTGATTTTTATGCAGCCAAAATTAGTGGAAATTTACGACTGGTCACCTTCTAATATCACAATCACACGGTCAATTTAGAAAGGATTTTTGTATCTTCATTTGAAATAAAGTTCCTAATATCGAACCAGACTAAAGGTTCAAAACATAGCATGCCTGCTAATACCAGTCAGTTGAAAACCAGCTTACCAAAGTTCCATTACATTTACTTAGAAAGAAATCCCACGATCAAGACCTACATGCGAACGTTGTATCATGCCTGGGCAGTTTCCATGTAAGGCTAGTGCGTTCGGCAATGCCAGACAGTGGTTCCAGCTGTTACGACCACGAACGTCCAACACCTTTCTTAAAATTTCTACGCTCTTCCAAACATCCTGCAACACAAAAGTTCAACTTAAACGGTACGAAAGTTTTCCTACCACCGCCAAAGAGATTACTGACAAAATTTATAAATAGTTATCTACCCCACTATTGTCGCTACCGTGGCTAAACTTCTTCCAAACTTCGGAAAATTTTTCAAAACTTTCACAGCAGAGCGAGCAAGCGATGACACCAGCTTCAAACTTCTTCATCCCAGAGTTCTCTAGTCGTTGCCGCAGAGCACCTTTAGAGAGTTTCAATGCTATTTAAAAAGATCAGAAAGGTCCGTTTAATAATAAAGTTCCATACCAGCGAGAGCAGCAAGTTCCTTCCTATCAGCAACATTCATGATCATGACCCCCAACAAGTTTTCCCATTGTTCCAGATCAATACGTTGAATGACCTGTTTCCAATCTGTCTCTGCATCACCCGCACATTGCGGAAGCTATAGTCAACCCATTGAAATCGTGTAAAATAAAGCAACTACATAATTATGATTTTCAGTACGATATCTTTGCATCTTGCTACTTCACTGTTATACATCTATGTAATTAAATTGATTGAAAAAACCTCACAAACCTTGATCATAATGAATGAAGGGATGGGATATTCCTACTGGTCGTTATATCATCCAAAAATCCAAGTTTAGCCTCCAAAAACGACCTATTTCCAGCAATAAGTTTAAGTTGAAGTGTTCAGTCAATATAAGACAAACATAATGCACTATCCTCACAACACGAAGATTCTCCACGCTAATTTTTACACGCAATGACAAGTGCACGCACCTGGGTGCATTCAGATTGTATTCTGTACATTACCTTCAATACAACTCACCTGACTATGGAAGAATTTTTAATTTCAGTACAGAGTTTTTCAACTTGTGTTATGTTCTATCACCTCATTTTAATTTCCGCTCTTACTTTGGCGCCAGCCCTTTAACGTGATTCAAATATACGCGCTTTCAACAAAAGCCCAGTGGTAAATTTTGTTGCGGGTAATTACATGTTACGTACTCCATGGAAGTCCTGGAATTTCTGTGTAAAATTCGTGTAAAGGTATAGTTCATTTGCATAAGTTCATTACCAAAGCAACGGCAGAAGTTTTAGCAAGGTAAGGGTGGCTGGATTTTCCTTCTTTTTTAGGAAGAATGTAAAGAATCAGTATTTAAATAGAGAATACCGCCTGCGTCTCCACAGCACAAGCCATAGAGGTCGCGGACCAAGGTCACGTTACATAATTTACCGTTTGTGGAGAGCTTGATAACAGCCCCTTTTCATTAGTTGCTTTCCCAAAGTTGGTCGCAAACAACACAAATATGAACGATTTAACTTTGAGCGAACTCTCCCTTTTAGCGTATGATGTAAATGAATAAAACAAAGTCTCACTTAAAATGTCCCGACTTTCACAACTTTTTCGCGGAAGAACCTAGGGCGTCGTGTCGCACATTATTATACACGAACAAACCGTGGATCCCCACCCTAACCCAAACTAGGGCACATTTCTAAAAATAAAGTGAACAATCTATAATGAATTAGGTTACAAGTAAAGGCAGCAACAACGATCATGAAAGCATGATATACTGCGAAAATATACTGCAATACTTCTGGTCACCAGGATAGCAGCAAGGATAGCTGAGGAACAGATTGTACGAACGGCATTAAAACGATGTCGAAGTTCTTAATGTTCATCCAGTGGATTACACTTTTTTACGACAAGGTTTGGAGGAAACGTGACGTAACCGAAGCCTCGAACTGCCACTATAGAGCTTAAACTGGGGAAACTTGATTCAGGTGTGGTAACTTGCAGTACGTACCAGTATAAATGTTTTAACATCCTCCTTATTGAAGACATTTCTATTGACATCGTTGGGCTGCTATCGCTTTTGCTTGTTTTGTACGCATGGCTTCTTTTCTGAGAGAGCAATGCAATAGTGGCATTCGTGTACGGGTGGAGCTGAAGTAACAATGACCATTGAGGCAGCTCAGGGAATGTTGCTGAGGTTCAGTGTTTTCAGAATATAGTGATGGTGAACTGGCGAGCCATGAATCAAGACTGGTGACATGACGTTCCTTTCCATATTTGTAGCTGCCCTAATTCTGATTAATGCAAGCACAGGTAATGTTACAAATCCTCGTGTATATGTCCCGACATGAAAACCCCGAGAATAAGAAAATTTCGTTTGAATTTTGAACCAGGTAGCTCCACCAAAGTCGCTTCGAACGGAACTGACGCTGTGAAATCAATTGGTAGCTCTGAATTATTTTCAGCAGGTCGGGATTCTACAAACTTTCCGTTATTAGTGACTACAAGAGCATGGGTAAACTATAAATGCTTCCAATCCACAGCTGGAGTTGACCGTGAGAGTCGAGGTGCTTTCACGGATTGGTTCCTTTCTCACCGAGGTGTCAGTGATGAAAGTGGTGAATGGGAGAGCGGAGATGACAGCAAAACTGGCTCGAACTTACAGGCTTCTCAAAAATCATTCTTTACACATTGGTGTGACTGGTTCGGCCAAAGGAAGGGGGTGCTACCAAACGGCACTGTTTATACCATTCCTCTTTGTGCACACCACCGAAGGAATCAATTTAATTTCATGAAATCATTGGGGATCACTAAACCTACAACTTCGGCCCCGCCCCGTGGACCCCTTCCCATAGAAAAGACGAGCATTTTCGGTTTAATCAACTCTACTGGGCCTGCACCTAAGGAGGGTTCACACACTAAAACTCGTCAAACTGTAATTGTCATACATCGAGTAGTCGAGCCGCTTAAATTTAAATAAGAAGCGAGGCTATACTATCCACCAAAAGAAAGATAATAATAATAAATTATAAGAATAATTAACAATAATAAGAAATTGCCAACTTTAATTGAAGTTGGCGGTGACTATTTCATCCAGATGGCGTGCCCACAGAATCTCATATAACATCTAGGGTAACGGCACTTGGCATCTGAATTCTTTGGCTACCACGTCTCTATGCTTGTGCGGTACTGCAGTGAGTTAGCGTATGCAGTGCGCAGTGCTGCTTCGCTAGAGCGTCAAAACAGTCCGAGTGTTCCCATAAGAATTCAACAAAAAAAACGTCCACGTAGAGATCTGATTCCGGCGAAGTGTAAATTATTATTGTAGCGTGTGAAACAGAAATGTTATTAAGCGATGAAGAGAAAACAAAGTGTGATCTAATCCTGGCAACATGCCATTATATTTCTCAGCCTGCTCAGTCAGGCTCAAAAGGATTTATGAATTGGGTCCTGGAGTCCGTTAGAGGCTTATTGGGACGGTGTGCGTGTTGTAAGATGGGGCGGGACCGAGAAAACAGCTCATTCCTTCGATCACCAAGTCGACCATCCTCTGGTATAATCGGTGTATTATTTCTTTGGATCTGCATTTCAGGTATCACTAATGGCGAAATTACTATGTTCGCACTGCTTTCTCGAATTTTCTCTAATTTGCAGTTACACAAGTAATTTCGTTTCAGCAAAGGCTACACCTCTTGAGGTTGATTCTCATGGACGCGCACTGGTGCCAGATAAGGGTGAGTTGCCGTTACTGCAGCTAGCTGGCTATTTAATATTGTTAAACGAAATGGGGCGGATAGTTTTCCGTTCCATATCCATTTCGTACCATATCCTGTTCAAATTTTGCCTAATTGGTGTAAAAGTATGCCTCAGTCTTTGCCGGTACATTTGGTAGTTTTAAACAGGAAAGCCCTCCTTTGAAATTTGAAGAAAGGAATTCTTCTAAATTGAAAAACACAAGCCAAAGCCCTCATAAATTCACTGCTGTTGGCCACAGAAATTATTACGACCAAAATTATTAGAGTATAGAATGTTTCAGGTGCCAAGGGTCAGCCAGCCGTTGGAAATTTATCGAATGCTGGGGCAACCAAACCAACAGGAACGTTGCTTGTACCGGTTCGAGATGAAGACTCATTCAATGAGAGTTCCGAAGGTTAGGACTGTTTCACGACAGAAATTAATGTGAAAAACCATGAGCAGGATAAAGATTTGTTCTCTCTCTTGCAGAAATGATATCTAACCATCTTTTGAATAATTTGCGGAAGGGAAGCGCGTTTCGCCACAGTTTGCAGGGTGAGACAAATATTGTCCATAACGTGTAGCATCAGCGGTTGTGAAATGTGTTTAAAATTCTTAGTAACTTGATTTGGCATGCCTACTATAAAGATGGGGGTCGAACCAATGGTGGCCAAAACAAAGATGATACAGTTGTAGAGGAAATCGGTCCGATGGGTGTTCTTTTGAGAAAGCTGGTGCTTGGTATGAATTCTTCGCAGAGACTATTATTCAATTTTTGAAAACTGGGAATTCCAACTGTAAACATAATTTTGAAATGGGTTGCAGAATTCCCAGAATTGCCACCGGAACCACCAATGCCCATCTTTTAATTAACGTAATTTAGTAAGGTTTTGTACACATTTAGAGTTCTGTGGGGAAATTTTATTTTATTGATTCACATTTTAGAACCAACATAAAACCTACCAAAAAAACCACGTTGGATACTGGCGAGCTTTCTCGGGTTAGCATAAAATAAAGTGTAGTGTCCAATGTGACAGGATGCGAAGGTCAAATAGCCTTAAATGTATACAGAACAAGCAATATGCTCGGATCTCAAAATTAAAATTAACCCGATCAGTCGAAGAAATTCTTCTGATTTTGTGAGACAAGTACCAATTAGCATAAAAGAAAATCTACAAAATAGTCGTTTAGCAATAATTATAGCCGTTACCAAATACGTGTTACCTCCTGACACTTTCTCCTAAAATTGTTCATTATTAGGATTTATTTAGTAATTTTAATGCAGTCAGTAATACAGTTTGAAATATTTCTCGATTTGCTATGTTAACAAAGCTTACCCAAATTATATAGTAGAACCTCGCACAGCTTTGGCTGAGAATTAGGATTGAGGATTAAATTTAATCCTCAATTTTTAATCCCAGTATACTGTGCGGACAATCGTAATCCTCAATCTCAAATGTCAATCCCAGAACTCGTAATAATATTAATTCTAAACTATAGCCCCTGAAGATGATTGGGATTAAACTAAACTGGAATTAAAAACAAAAAATCACAAGTTCTTAGGCCTCAACTTGAGTCTGATTCTTTGTTTCAGTTAGCATACATGTTGTTTCCTGGCCTCAATATTGTAGAATTTGGTGAATAAGTATTTTACACTGAAATAGAATGAATGAGACAGCGCCCCAGTGACTACATAGAACTTAATCCCTGAATCTTAATCTAAGTGATTTCGGATAATCCTCAATTCTAATTTTGAAAGCTCGTTTTTTAATCCACAATCCTAACTCTCAATCCCCACATTCATACCCTCCAGTTCATCCCGATCCTTAATCCTCAAAAATGTTTTAATATTCAACCTTCTGGAACCTAGTTATTCCGGTCGTCTCGGGACCGGAAATATTTTCGGTCATAAAAGAGTGGCCCTATTAAAGGGACAAAGTGGGTATAAAGGGCTTAACATGCACTAGGGCCCTACAAACTTTTACAAATAAATGAAGGTGACATCTTTTGGCATTTATTTGACACCCCTGGGATCAAAGTCGCATTTCTAGAACTAAAGAATTCAATATTCCGAGCTCCTGGGGCTATATGGCACCTAGAATACGCCCGCCTTACGGGAGTTCCAACTTCTCTACCCTCCTGCAGTATTCCTCCAGGAAGGAACCAGCGAAACTCCAGGCGTTTAGGCGGACAGTATAAAGGGATGGGAAGACCCCATGGTAGTATGAACCCTCGGGGTGAAAATCATTGTCGTGGAATTCTAAAGTTAAATCCTTTCGTATAGTTGGATACAACTATTTATTCGAGCGTTATCTGAAGACCCGCAGCCGATCCAATTTTGTGAAAGAGTATCGTGGACAATTGCGTTATGCGTTGTATGCGTAGCGGTGCAGGGTGTTAAAGCTCCAGCGCACAATGCTCCACAATCGCTGGATTAATTTCAATGATTGAGTCTTACATCTAACTCTTCAGTGTCTTCAAAAAACAATGTCTTCTATTCAAAACTCAGTTATTTGGTTGACAGTCGGCAGCTTAACTTAAAATTTTCCTGCGCGCCCAAGACGTGCTAACCTTGACATGACATTTCACGGAAAAGGCGACTCGTTATGCAGGTTGTCTGAATGCCGTGGATTTGTCTTCTAAATGAAATACAAACGACTTCAGACGACATTATTATTAGCACAGGCGCATAAAAAAATTGTCAGTCATAAAGCTGACCGAGTTCGTTTGGAATTTGGCACGCAATTCTTGGACACTCTACTTCCGATAAGTAAATTACGATATGCGAAATGGTCAAAATCTCGAGGTTAACAAATCCAGCGCTTTCGTGCCTAACACTTAAATATTTTAGATGCACAGCAACACACACGTGCAATCAGCAAATGATTGATAAGGTTTGGGACAATGCAAGTGATACCTCATCATCAGGAGATGTGTAGTTGAGTGAGCCGACTTGTTGATTTTCTACATTTATTTTTTTCATTAAATTACAACAATACTATAAGAGTTAGTTAAGTACAACTGCGCTTAGGATGGGTGGATGAAACTACCGAAAAAATTGTTCACGCAATATTTGAATGCTTCTCTCGAACCAAAACTGCTGCCGCCTCAAGTCATATGTATGTTTTGGCGGCACCTGAAGTCCCCCATTCAATTCCCTCGTGGGGACGGGACACACTGCGTGCATTGTGCGTTGTTATTACTGCGCTGAGAATGACACTATAGTCTAAACAACACAAAGTTGTTTACCATGATGCTGCGGTGTAGGTTTGAAATCATTGGCAACATTATTGCTCAATCAGTTACTTGCGAGTTGAGGTGTGAGTTTTGAAACATTTGAGGGGTATTATTTTCGAGGCTATAGATAAGTAAAGCATCTTATTTGCTTATCTAAGGTCTTGCCTTATTTTGAACCTTCATGGATACGGTGAATCTGTCCCGCTATCTCCACGAAATAATTTCATTTCAGTCAGTGTGGCGGTTCAAGTTTCTTATCGAAGACAGGTGTGGTGTGGTAGTTAGTAGTAATAGTTAGTTGCTGGAATGAACTCACTAGCACTGTAACAACTCACTGCTGTCATTGGAGCTTGCAGCAGTCGCTCGCCTGAATGTCAAGTTACGGATGTGCCATGCCAAGTACAAATGAATTCGTGGAACATCGAACATCCTGTTGCTCGGTTCGTCTTCGAGACGGTGAGCTCTATTTGTAGAGAATCTTCAGAAATATTAATGCGATTCTTACAATTCTGCAAATCCACGTAAGGTTTCATTCTTTTCGCTTTTATGTGAAAATCGATTTTTCCTTGTAGACCAGTTCAATGGAACGAACCGAATCGTCGGTGAAAAGGAGATAATGTCTGAAGTCGTGGGATCGTTCCCGAAGGTCCAGCGTGACAGAAGCAGAAGGAATCATTCAGGGTATTTCAGATCAGAGCACGAAGATAGAATCATTGCTTATCATGAGGCAGGACACACCGTAGTTGCATGGCGTCTTCCAAATGGTCCAACAGTTATAAAGGTTAACTATCGCCTGATTAACTCATTCAATTCTTCCATCTTTATAGTTGTTACTCACTAATATATATTTTCATCATGAGGCTACCATCGAATCGTGCGGAAACTCACGCGGATATGTCACGTGGAGGGAAAGATCTCGTTTCCTGAGTCACGATGAACTTTTTGACAAAACCTGTGCTGAGCTTGGTGGGATGGCAGCTGAGAGTATTTTCCTCGGCAGGGTCGCCCCCTTATCCAATGCGAGAGATCTACAAGATGCTAACGAATCAGCGGCAATAGCCACTACCAAGGAATTCAGCCAGGTAATTATAAACGGTCCCTATTTTTCACTGAAATTTCATATAATTTTGCATATAATTAATAAATGTCACTGTTAAAAATCATCTTTATTTTGTAGTTGTATTTTCGAATTCGCCCGGAACTGAAATCTGTTGCCAAATCCACTCTGACGCAAACTCTTATTTGTGAAGCTTATTCTAGAGCACGTGCAGTTCTGAGGAAACATGAAGATGAAGTTCACAATGCAAGTATTTTCGTCTTAGTTATCTATCTTAGTAAAACAGTTGGGGATCAAGATTGTGAATGAAATTTTGGAATATTGTAATTTTTCAAGATCGCCACTGCGTTGCTGCTGAGGCGGACTCTTACAGTGGTGGAATTACGCCGAATCCTAGAATCATCACTACCGATTGTCACCGATTTAAATGCGCTGAAGTCATCTTATTCCACCGGCGTGCTCCAGCACTCATCTAAAATTACAAGCGCATGCCCTGTGTCCAAAGAGACGGAAGCAAAGTATGGCAAGACCTCATTAGCCAAGAAGAGTGCAATGACTCTAATCTCAGTGAGTTTGGTCGGCGTCTTATGTTTGTGGACCCATTCAAGGCTGACCTCGCGCCCAAGCAGTGACTCCAATTCTTCAGGTAATCAATCCCAAATTTGGTTACCAATCGCCATTTTTATAATTAATCTGTATCTTCTTTATTTTTACTTGCAGATAAGACTCGAAGACTGCTTGAGAGACTTACCGTAAAAATGCTTGTCAAATTTTTAAAATGTATACGAAATTTTCGTCGCCCTCCTTCAACAGTGTACAACTGCGTCGTACACAATTTTCTATAATGTATGTAACATATTTCATTCTATTGTGTAAGAAAAGAACATGTCGAGAGTTTATTATTTTCTTAATTATTTACTAAGATATTAACCTGTCGAAATTTGACTAAGTTTTTATGAAGAATTAAAATATTTTTCAAGATCTATAATGTGTCTAATCTTAATTTAGATGTTAAAATTCACCAAAGCTGGGGCACTTGATGATCCAGTTTGAGTTTGCATGATCAGTTGACACAGTTTATTTTCACAAATGCGTTGTTTTATCAGATGCCACTTGATTGGGGTCCTAAACAATGCATCCTATACCCGTGATTTGAGTCGTATGAAATAATTGTTATGATTCGTAGGTCTGACTCACTCACTTTATTACTTAACTATTAAATTTATTTACTTAGATATAAACCTTCACAAATATATAACGGTCAAGTCATGAAAATTATTTAAGTAAATCTAAAATCCCAACTTCATCAGGGGGGAACTGAGGCTGTCCTTGTTGACCGGCCATTCGAGGATTTCCTTGAACTCCCCCTTGCATCATCCGATTAAAGGGTGGTCCACCGGGTTGTTGTAGAAGATTTTTCAATCCTGGATTGTTCCCCTGAGGGCCAGGTGGTCGGAGCATCCGCTGAACTGCACCCATTCGAGTCTGATTCATCTGCTGCTGAGGAGTCATCCCGGGCTGAGGACTCTGACTGTGACCAGGCGGATGCTGGAGCTGCTGGAACTGGAGTTCTTTCGCCTGCGCAGCTTGGAGTGCCTGCTGAAGCTCCTGAATCTTCATGACATTTCTTCGTCGCTCCAACTCAATTTCCGTCAAGTTCTGACCCTCAGCCTGGGCCTGCTGCAGAGTTTGCTGCTGGAGTGTGGCAGCCTGAAGGTTCTGCTGCAGAGTTTGTTGAAGTGTGCTCTGGGACATGTTCCCCGGCGGCATATTCGGCGGATGATTTCCCGGTTGAATGCCGGATGGCATTCCAGGCTGCATCCCACTTTGCATGGCTTGCATGTTTGAATGCTGCATGCCGGGGGGGATGTTACCCTGCATGCTCGCGGGTAAGTTTCCTCCCTGCATTCCTCCCGGCATATTGGGTGTCATGTTGCCATGGGGCATGTTCGGCATGGAGCCGCCCTGCATAGGCATATTCCCTTGTTGCATCGACGGCGGCATGTTGCCTGGTTGCATGGGCATGTTCCCCTGTTGCTGCATGGAAGCCATACTTCCTTGACCCATTCCGCTCGGCATGCTGCCCTGCTGCATGGGAGTGGGGATATTCCCTTGCTGCATGCCCGGAGGGATGTTACCCTGCTGCATCTGGGACTGCATGCCGGGTGGCATGTTACCGGGTCCCATCCCTGGCTGAACTCCAGGAGTTTGTTGGAGCATCCCTCCTGGGCCCATTGGGCCTCCCATGCCCGGCTGACCCATGGGAAACGATGGGCCTTGGCCTTGGCGCATCACGGCCTGCTGTGACTTCTGCTGCTGAATTACTTTTCGGATGCGATCAACGAAGCCAGCCTGATCATTCGGGATGAATCCCAAGTATGCGTTACGTTCTTTACTGTACAGTAGAATAAGGACCTTGATGGTGCAATTAGGCTGCATATTAGTGCCTGTGAAGTGAACGCAGCCAGCCTGTTGGAAAAATATAGTAACAAAGTCGAGGATAAATGTATAAAATTTCAAATTTGTACGTAGATATTTCGAGTCTTACAAAGCCGTTGTCCATGACCTTCGTCAAGCTTTGGAGCGCATCACAATTTTGGAGCATGAATACGACGGTTTTAACATCTCGGAAATAACCGCCACCCAAACTTCCCACAATCCCCTTTGGAATTAGTTGCATGATCAACTTTGATGGCCATCCATCACCTTTGACTTCAGGTTCACCATTGACGACGCTGGCGGTGACATGACAGGGAACTTGACGGGGTATCTTTTGACCCTCAGGAGGGCCCTTTTGCTTCTCATGCCACTCCAAGAAGCCGGACCATATGGTTTGCCGCTCTTTTGTCGCTCCCGCTTGCGGCTGCATTCCGGGCTGCTGGGCTTGAGGGGGTTGGCCAGCCGATGGGGTGCCCGCCATTGTGGGCCCCTGAAGTTGGGCCAAGAGAGGTGACCGCATTTGCGATGCTTGCATTCCAGGGTGCATCCCTGGTCCCATCGGATTCTGCTGCAGTTGGGACTGTTGTTGCTGTTGCTGCTGAGCTTGCTGCTGCTGCTGTTGTTGTTGCTGTTGTTGCTGCTGCTGCTGCTGTTGAGCTTGTTGCTGAGCTTGCTGCTGAGCTTGTTGTTGCGCTTGTTGCTGCGCTTGTTGTTGAGCTTGTTGTTGGGCTTGTTGTTGGGCTTGTTGTTGGGCTTGTTGTTGGGCTTGTTGTTGGGCTTGTTGTTGTTGTTGCTGGGCCTGCTGTTGTTGTTGTTGTTGTTGCTGCTGCTGTTGCTGCGCCTGCTGTTGTTGTTGCTGCTGCTATAGGAGATTCAAAGATGCAAATTTGTGAATAAATAAAAATATAAATAACTCAGGACGATAAAATTTGGTGTTCGGCATACCAGAAGTAATCGTTGCTGCATATTCCATCGTTGC
The DNA here is from genome assembly GCA_009870155.1 of Pseudobourletiella spinata. NCBI lineage: Eukaryota > Metazoa > Arthropoda > Collembola > Symphypleona > Bourletiellidae > Pseudobourletiella > Pseudobourletiella spinata. The sequence continues at coordinate 28,901 of WJFA01000360.1, forward strand.
TGATTCATCATAGGATTCGCCTGAGAGGGCTGATTACTGAGCAACTGGTTCAGCTGGTTTTGCGGTGCTTGCGGATTGATAGGCCCTTGGTTTTGGTGGAGTTGAGGATTAACCGGCTGCTGCCCCATCGGACCGCCCATCTGCGACGGAACCTGAGGAGGATGGCCCATCTGCGATGGATTCATGCCGTGAGGTTGCTGTGGATTCATCCCAGGATTCCCTTGTTGCATCTGCTGAGACATTTGTGATCCCACCAACGTGCTGCCTTGACCCATGGGTGATTGAGAGTTCATACCAGGATTCATATTCGATCCCATGGCTGTGCTCATGGCTTGACTCATGACCGGACCCTGGTTCATCGTTGACGTGGGCATGCTCATGGACGATACGGGTGTGTTCATATGAGGCTGATTGATGTGGGAACTCATCTGAGGACCAGTGAGGGCATTGGTGGCATTCACCTGGTTCATCTGCTGATTTAGCATTTGTTGTTGTTGTTGATTCAGAGCTGCCCCCTGCATATGTTGTTGTTGTTGTTGCTGCTGCTGCTGGAGGAGTGCTTGTGAGTTGGGAGGATGCTGTTGGCCCATCTGACCCATTGGATTAGACATTGAGGTCACTGGACCTTGATTCGGTACAGGGCCACGCTGATTCGGGAGCATTGGACGCTGAGGTCGGAAGTCCTGCCCGGCAGCTTTGAAGGGAGGGACATTTGATACCATCTGAGGGGTGGTCTGCATGGATGGTGCCATTGGGGCGGATGTGGGCGTGGGTACAGGTGCCGCCGGGGGCTGGGTCATAACAGGGGGAGTCGGAGCGACAGGAACTTGAGGAGGGACTTGGACGTTAGGCTGAGGTGTTGCAGGGCCATTCTCCGTTTTAATAGGTGTCACGGATGGAGGACTGGCAGGTCTTTCTTGAAGGGCATAACCGTTGAGAAGTACCAAGTGGCGGGAATCACGGGAATATAGTTTCTGCGTCGACGTATCTCCTCCAGATTTGTCAAACAGGCTGATGAGAGCTGAAGATTTATTTTTAAAACGGTTAGTTTTGGCATAAAATAAACAGAATCAATTCAATTTTTACCAAATTTTTGGATCATTGGATTAGACAAATTTGGCAAGTTTTTGCTGTTCTAATTCATTTGAACGTAACTTACCTGGAATTTTTCTTGGGGACAAGACACTGAGGTACACACCCTTCTCTGACATATACGCCGCAATCTGCTCTGCACTCAACCCGTTGTATATTCTGAAAGCAAACATTTTCATAAAAAATAAGCTCCTGATAATCTCTCCCAAACTTTTTTCCACTTTCCGACACTAACTCACCCATCAGGTCCTTCATTTTCAACGATGGGCATTCCGACTGGCTTGCAGTTGCAAATCAAAACGACGTACTTGGATGCTGTAATTTACATTCGCTGGTTAGATTAACCTGTCAAGACATTAAATAACAGTAATAATCATTTCCAAACCTTCAGTCGGACTGCTACGGATTTCACTTAAATCTTGCAGGCAATTCAAAGCGGTGGCCAAGCCTTCGCCAACATGTGACGCAGCCTCTCCATGACCTCCAGTAAACCTAAACATTCCTCACATTTGTTAATTTACGCACCCAAAAAAGAAATTAAGATAAACCCTGTGCACAAACTAACTGGATTTTGTCCAAGTTGTCCAACAACTTTTTCGGCGTTGTTAAGGGGCCATAAACATCTGTCAAGCTTCCAGGTAAAATATCTCCACTGTGAAAAACGACGAGGGCATAAAGGACGTAGTTACTCTGAAAATATTAAAATCATCAAGGTGCATATCATAGTTTCTATGCACCAAAAAATCAGAATACATTCTCACATCAGATCCACAATCTTTATTGGCATCAATAGGTCCACCGTTGAAATGTCTAAACAATTAAAAATAAAAAATTTTAGTCACCAAAATGATTTATTTTTCAGGTTTAGCAACAAGTTTCTTCATCATCTCTTAAACTTACTCCAGCGTCGGCATTATATACGTTGCCCTCAACTCATTCAGGTACGCGCCGTTCAATGATGTACCCTCAATTACAAAAACCACGTCCGCGGGTGAAGTACCCGCTGTAATCGTCATTTTAGAGCCTTTTTTCCTCCGAGTGGGCCACCGAATCTGAACAATTATTTCACCGCTCACGTTTTCATAAAATGTGTGGTTCGGGATCAAGTTCAACTGATGAATTCTAACATTTTTTGAGCACAATTTTCTAACTCTTCAACGAACTTTAGTCACTACGAAATGCGCAATAATAATACAAACGTCACCCGTGATCTCAAACGTCTATTTATGTCCCCGTCCCCAACTCTAATGTCAACACAATAGAACGTTCATCCGTGTTGTTAGAAACTATAAGAAAGGCTAAACTTCCTTCTTAATTCAAATTTCCCACTGACTAGAATTTTGTACCGCGTGAGTGGAAATGGATGGAATTCGCGCGAAGAGCCAAGGCATGCCATCGTTGCGTCCCGTCTATTCGAAAGCCGAACACATAATTCTGGACCTCATCATGCGTGGCATTAAATATAATTTAAACTGTCATTTTCTGCGACAATTTTTGGCAGAGTACTGAAATGTGTGTGGCTGAAATATACATAGCCGGAAAATTGTAAAATTGGAAAGTTTGGTGTGACTGGAGCTTAGACTGCCCCGACACCACATAGCTCTTACAATTTTGTTAATCACAAACTGATTCAGTCATGATGAGTGTGCCTTTTGGGAAATTTGTGAAGCCGGCGATGGCATTGCAAATAAAGCGGAAGCTAATGTGTCAGTTGTTCAAGGAGTTCCACGGATGTGAAGTTCGTTGCAAACCGAGGCTGAACCACGCTCCTGGGCTCACTCCGTCGTCGTGGAGATACTTGCAAATGAAGGAATTACAGTCTCGATGCACGACTATTACCAACAGTTCCCAATATTACTCAACCAGTGCAGATGATGATAGCAGCAAGAAAGATAAATCGGAGGAGAATGTGGCTCCATCCGTTCCTGTCACTGGCCTCGACGACTGTACCCTCAGTTTAACGGAGGAGGAAGTTCAAAAACTAACAAAAGGTGACCCTGAACTCATCAAAAAGATTCGCTTTATACAGCTGGAACACGAAGTTTTGAGGTAATTCAAAGAGAATGGTCCCCGGAAGTAAAGTTCAAATAAAATTCTCTAAAGTTTAAGTAATTATTCTCAATTTACTAATGTATAGACAGGAAGGTATTCTGGTCCCTACAAAACCCATCAAGCTGAGCCGTTGGGAAGAGCTAATTACTCTGAATTCAAGGACAAAGCGGAAGCGCTATTTCGAATTTTTATTCAAGCTTGAGAAAACCAAGGAAAACGACTTGAAGAAGAAGGAGGAGAGGAAGCAGAAACGGTTGGAAATGTTGGAATCTCTCCCGGAGTTACCACCCTTGGGGCAAGATCCGGACGGAATGATTTATGGTCTCAATCGCAACACAATGTTTGTTCGGCTGAGGGATGACCGGGAATTTGCTTTTTACCATGGTCGCCTCATACAAGAAATGCTCTTTGGTCAGCCCCTTATATTTGACTGTGGCTACTGCGAGCACATGAGTCAGCGGGAGCAGAAGAACTGTGCAAACCAACTCCAATTTGTCTTCGCTCGCAATCGAGTCCATCCCTGGCCCTTTGACCTCAGATTTTGCAACATGAGCGATGAAGACCACTTGTACAAGTATCTCCAAAGGATGATCCCGACCATCAATGAACCTCATTTCCCCCTTAATGTCACCAGTGAGAGCTACTTGGACACTTTCCCTCGAGAAAGGCTCATCTACCTCACACCCCATGCGAAGGATGAACTACTTGAGTTTAATCCTGATGAAATCTATATTATCGGTGCAATGGTGGACAAAAGTGACCCCCGACCTTTTTCCCTGGCCAAAGCCAAGAAGGAAAATTTACCCATGAAAAAGTAACACAAAAAAACTCTAATTCCATGGCATTGAAGTCCGCAGTTTCTTATAATTTGATTTCAAATAGTCAAACTAAAATGTTATTTTACTGTAATAGGCTTCCCCTGGACACTTATCTGGACTGGGGAATGGGTCACAAATCCCTCACACTGGACCAGATGATCAATATCATGTTGGACGTCCGATTCCACAATAATGACTGGAACAAAGCCCTGGAGCATGTACCCCGCCGGAAATTAAGAAATTTTGGTCAGGATGAGGAAAACTCGTTTGAGTACAAGGTTGCCAAAGCCCGTGGCATCCGTGGGAGGGTCGAACCTCCACCCTACGTCTCCAGGTCAACCTACACCGGCTCTCCCTACAGTAAATCATCCGACTTCAACCCAACCGGTTTCCACAGACCCAGTCCTAGAGGGAACTACAATAATCTTCCAGACTTGGAAATAGAAACGGACGAATTTAGTGGATTTAGGAAACCTCGCTATCGGAACCCAAACTCCTCAACTAGTGAACGACCAGGTCGTGACACACCACCTCGGGCCGACTATCAAAGACGAAGACCGGATTTACGGAATATTTTACATGACGATTAACAAGACTGCAAATGTCAGCGTTCCTTAGATAAAATAAAAACTTTTACAATGTTTCCTCCGACTTAGCAAAAATGATGCCGCAATCAGTTTCCACTTCCTTCTTTTACAAGTACTATATATATGATATTCCGACACGGCCGTTGAGGCTTGCAGGCTCATAAAATTCAGAGTTTTACTCTGCAGCTCCGGGTTTCAAGACTGCCGTGCGGTGAGGCAGAAAGTATACGGAGTGGAGGGGGGAATCTGGAAAACCTCATATTGTTTTAACTTTCATCTAATTCTGTCCACACACCTAGAGGCTGTACATGTTGCCTGCTCTTTCCTCTTTAGAATAGGGCCCCATTTGCACAATCTCCTTCCGAGCTATTAACGAGGATATGCAAATAAACAAGGGGTAACTCGATCGCCACAGGCAAAATTAGCACATGTATTCGTATCCCCATCTCCTCCATGTCAAAGTTTAGAGACTGAAAATTACGAGAAATGACGGAGGGTGGACGGCTAATAACAAGAAGTTTGTGTAAATAGTATATAGAGTGAGAAAGATCAGGTTTACTTCCTCTCATCTGCATGTATACCTATATATGTATCTCTTCTACTTCCTCTCATCCTCACCCTCATTTCTCTGAGAGAGAGATGTCTTATCCTGTTGCCGTGTGTGCCTGTTGCTAGGAAAAATCGATTTCAGGGATTCACAGTCACCAGCCTGGAAGTAGAGCTCATGGGTCTAGAATATAGCCAGCTAGCTCTTATGTATGTGTACGTATGTGTGAACATAATAAGAGGGCTGGTCGTGGTGTGGGATCCAGGTGCCGTTTTGGCGGAAACTATTTTTCTTATCAGAGGAAACATATTGGCTGTTTATACACCAACGCGAGTACATTACCAACACCAACTACTGTACTACTTGGGCCACGACGACGACCACTGGTTTTAAATCCCTGGGATAACGTCTCATTATATACGGGTTCTCTCACAGAGGCAATACGAAGGACTCGTGCCATTCATGAGCACTTGTCATGTTATTCTTCTCGCGTGTCGATTAGTTTTACCTCATTAACTCATGCAATCCAGGCCAATCGGAGGCAGTGAACATATCAGTAGAGTACAAAGTCTTTGGGAGAAGCTGAAGCAATCCTGGTGCACCTTTCACCTCACCATGGGCCTCACCAATTTTGCCATCATTCTGGACAATCCGCACCGCTCCTACTTTGCAGGCCAGAGCGTATCGGGCAAGGTGGTCGTCTCGTTGGATCGACCCAAGAAAATTCAAGGTAAAAAATAACGCAAGGGGATTAAAACATATAAAGATAACAATGAATCACCATATGACCTTTTCCATCTGCTCCCCTCTCCGCATACCCTTAATCAGACTTTGAAATATAGACGCATTGAGATTGGAAAAGACGGACATATTCGGTCATGAAAACACCAGTTGAATGCCCGATATTTTATGCTAATGAGGCACATCTCCTTTTTGCGCGGTAACTGTGAGATCTACCGTTGACTGTAATGTGGCAAGACAGCACCGGTCAATCGAGAATGTCCAGCCCCGTGTGTGCCTCACCACGGTGTTTGCCAGTTCACTCTTGGTTAAGCAGAAAGTTGAAAAAAGTGCGCGGGTGCATGCATGGCGGGTCTATAGGAAAGCTTTGAGAGTTTCCATTCAGCATGGTGTGGGAGTCTTTAAAACACAGGAGCTCCAAAAACTAAAAAAAGACAGTGGTATTGTTAATTGTCATCTGAAATATGCTATTGGTTTTGTCAATCTCTAAAAATCTACACTGGAAGAATGTGGAATGAAAGAGCATTGTTGCATTTGTTTAAATGCATTTCGTTGTTCTGTGCAGGCGTGAAGCTAAAACTTATCGGGAGGGCGAAAACTCAGTGGAAAGAGAGCAGCGGACGGACGACGACGGCGGTGAGCGATGAAGAAAATTATATCGAGGAGAAGGTCTACCTATTTGGCTACGGTAAAGCATCTATAAAACTTGAACATTACGGCATATTCTTGGGAATATAAGGATGAACCAAACCTGTGCTAACCTGCTGTCGTTTCATGGTTTTTTATGGTGCCCAACATTACTGACGCGGTCGCGGGCTTGCTTCCATATCCTCTTTAATATGCTCGTCAAAATCTCTGATATCTCTGCTGAGCCGCTCGCAGACGCGGATGGATCGGAGTCAACCCTGCCGGCCGGAACCCACAATTACTCCTTCTACTTTCAGTTACCGGAACAGATTCCGTCCTCATTCGAAAGCCGCTATGGCTCTGTCAAGTATTATTTGACGGCCGTCATGAGCCGCTCCTTGAAAACAAATTTTATGGTCAAGACACTTTTCACTGTGAACGGGATTTTTGATTTGAATGAGGAATGGACGGCCCGACATGTTGGGGAGTTGAATGAGCAGAAGCAAGTATGCTGTCTTTGTTGTAAGAGGTATATAAAATTATTATATGAATGTTGTATTTATATGCATAAAATATTTGTTTTTCTGTGTAGAATGAAAGGCATTTGGGATTGTTATTTTCTTCACGGTTTGTTGGCATGGCGTGTGTGGAGGATGCACAAGTATATACTTTTGTATGCTGGATCCTTGCCAAGTTTGCTTTGACGAGTGGAGACAATGACATAATTATGATTATTGTTATGTATACATTTACAGTGGGACAATTTCTTTGAATTTCCGAATACCGAGGATCGGATACGCACCGGGGGAAATCGTCCCATTCACTGCGGAAATTGCCAATCAAAGTAGAAGGAAGATTCATAGTACGACACTAGCCCTCATACAGGTACGTGCGAGATGGGTCTAAAGGAACAAATGTGAAGAGTCGCGTATTATTGTGATTATAAATCTTAAGGTAAATGATTTGTTGTGTAGAACTTGACATTCCGAGCCGGAACTAATACGAAGAAAAAGTCTATTACAATCCACGTAATTCATGGTCCGGAGTTGTTACCAGGGAATGAGGAGGTTTGGACGAGTTTGGACAGACCATTGACGCCGCCAGGAGCCAATGAAACTTGGCGTTTGGCCCCGCTAGTCATTCGGATCCCCTCTGTACCGCCGACGAGGTTGGGCGGTTGTCGGATTATCGATGCTCAGTATTCCCTCAAGGTAATCTAAAATTCACCTTCGTTGGTGGTATGAATTGGAGATGAGAGGGTGAAATTGAATTTTTTCGAAGATTAAACTGGAGATAGAGGACGCCACTTGTTTGAGAGGTTACATCCCCATATTAATTGGGACGATTCCGCTGCGGGAATTGTTCACCCGGGACACGGTTCAGACTGACGAGAGCAGCTACCAGCTGGCACTCCCGAATATAGAATCACCAACTAGGAGACTCTCCGTCTCCTCAGGAATACCAAAATACCCTGATATGCGTAAGGAAACATTTGGTTTGTAACCTTTAGGGACTCAATTATTAGTGAAGGTGTGCCTAAAGTTTCACTTCTTTCTTCTAGCACCGCCAACCTATGAAGAGGCTATTCAGAGCAAGCAAATTTCAGGTGACGATCCAGAGTCCGACCCCGAAACTTCCAAACCTCCTGAGTACAGTTCAGTCGCATTCGGAGATGTCGTCAGATTTGTACCGAGATACGTTACGTACAACAGTGAACCATTAGCTGATGCCAAAAAGTAGACTGTACATAGACTTTTGCTTTAATTATCGAAAAGCGTGGATTACATTTCAGCATAGTTATGTTCCGCATAGATTGTATCCTCGTTCGTTGTGTTTATCCAGCTGTATTGTTATATAATGTTTGAAGTAAAAGTTGAGCTAATCTGTTAAATAGTTTCGAATTCTAGTTAGTTTTTGTATACTCTAGAGCGCGAGATCCGAATGGATCGCTTTAGTTAATATTGAGTGGTTCCGTAGGAGAATTCTAGATCCTCTGAATATTTCTTCGCATTATTTTTACATGAGCCGGCGTTCATTATGTATGTCTGCAACCAAACTGACGTCTGCTAATATTTAATGATGGACCGGCATAATTAAAATTGTACCATGCAGCTGTGTTAGCGATATAGAACGCAGCACGGACTCTTAAATATAGATTGAGAAGATAATGGATGAAGTATGGTTAAAGATAAAGGACGCTCTACAAACTTAAAACGTTTAACAAACTGATTTAGCTCATGACAAAAGTACTGCGGATGAATCGGTGCCTCCAATCCTTTCAAATTCCGTCCTGAAAGGAAACTTGGGCGAAACACTGTATGTCTACTTTTTTTTGGTCTACCCGAATTTTCAAAACGTAAAAATCCTCAACGATTGCCTGGAAATAGCAGTTTCTGATGGATTGAGGCATTGCAGAGCATAATGCCATAATTTCGGGGTTAAAACCGCAGAGTTTTACAGAAAGGCTAAATTTTCAATTTCATAAAGATGCGAAGAAGAGGCTTGCACTACAGAGTACGTAATCTTGGTTACAGCCAACTCATTTTACACAGCTTTGAGTCAAAGTGATTTCTGTTTTCGTGGGTGCGGCAAGTGTACGAAATCTTTTCGATGTCCCAGCTTTTAATTCTTCTGGACAACGGAGACGAGGCTCACTCGCCTGGGGTACAGTGATTACCAAGGTTACTAAAGGTGAGGTACACGTCGATAATTGGTAATTTATATTTCTCCAACAGTTATTATTATTGGAACAACAGTAACAAAGGAATGATTTTTGTTTTCCTGGCTACGCATTAAGTTAAGCGTGAGCGGTACAGCCAGTTCAACATTGGAAGCTCCGCCGCTTGAGGAGCTGACTATGTGCCTAAAAGTTTCTGACTTGTTTATTGGTGGCTGCACGCAAGAAAATCTCATCGGTTGTGCCAATGTGCCAATGTGTGAAAATATTTCCTGGTTTGTTGATGCCTTTGAGAGTGGGAACAGATATAATTCCATCCAAAGATTCAAATTATAATCTTTTATATAGCTGTTTGCTAGTTGGGTCTAGCTTCAGCCGTTCATACGCATTTTATTCCCAAAACATTTTGTGTGCAACATTCCGACTCACCATGATCATGATTAATAATCCCTTGGAATTGCGAGGAAATTCCAGAAACCATTTTACCACGTCTCGTCCCAAAAATTGTCGGAATTTCGAACTCGAAAACTTGAAAGAGTTTCGGACAAAGTTTACATTGCGCTCTTTACCCACTCTCAATTACCATTGATATTAACTGAATGCTCAACTCCTACATGTTTACCCGTGTAATTAGTATTTGTATTTCCTCCGTTCAGTAGTTTGGTAGGAATTGAGCCTTTTGTAGTTATCAGAACTTAAAAGCCACCCTGTAGATATTGTTTACATATATTGCTTCCATAAAGATCGTTCATCGAGTGTGTACTTACGCAGGTCAAGGGACGAATAAAGTACTATATAGGCTCACTGAATGACTGCAAAGGAAAAGTATGTCTATTCTATTCTCGTTGGCTCAATCGAAGCGACAGAACGTCCTTGAGCAGTGGACCCAAAACCAATTTGCATACGTTAATGAAGCGTGTGCTTCCGACATTCTACACGTTTGATTTTTTTCCGTTCGGAGTGGTATTTCTAGCAGTAATTTCCATAGGAATAGATTCAACAGTAAATCTATACTCTTACTCATTCCATTCAGATGCAATAATTGGTACGTCCAGGGTGCTCACGCAATTTGTGAAAGCAGTATGATTTGAATGAGGTTGCTCAACTTACTTTCAAAATTTGTGTAAAAACGCTTTATACAAAGTAAAATCTAGAACAATTTCAAATACACATTGATCCCGGAAAGTTCCCGGAGATTTACCCTGTGAAATATCTCTAAATGCATGTCAGATAGCTTAAAGGGTAAGGGTGCTGAGTTTATTGATAAAAACTGTTGTTATTTTATGGCTCTCCTCAGTCCAATGAGTTATACGATGACTTCTTCGACCGTCGTCGAAACAGATAGATGACAAAGACGCCGGTTCCAACAAGAAGGCTAATCAAAACTATGGCTGTCACTAGCATGCGCAGACCATCAGCTAAGCAATAGGACCCTGTGGGTAAAAATATTTTGCAATGTAAACGAACAACCACTATGATCACAAATCACAACCAATGCAAATATAATTTTCATCGATTTCAAGCGCATTCACATGATGTTCAACTAACGCGAGCTGAAGTCTGTCCCATCGTCCTGTAGAGGAGTCTTGTGGAAGATTTCAAACTGAGTGTGTTCAAGTCGCAACTTCCCCTCTCCCAGCGGTAATTCTTGGGACGATGAGCAGAAATATGATAGTCCAAGGGGCGTAGATAGCGCTTCTAATTTTTCACCTTGAAGTGTGTGAATTTTGCCTATACATCAAAGAACGCAATCCCGGTGAGGAAAAAGTTACAACTGACCCATTTGATTTTGTCATTGAGCAACTCATACCTGGCTCCACATCATCACGAAATTCCACCGGGTTTGAGTGGAGCGTGGCGGTAACTCTCTGAATGCAGAAGTAACCCTCATCCGGTGACCCTGTTGTACTATTCCGACTGAACACAAAGGTGACTGTATGTGCCTCGGTAGAGTTAAACTCTGGCGTGGGCCAAGTTAGTGTAATTTGCTCCTCTCGTGAGATGGCTGAACCACAGGATCCCGTCACTGTTGCATTTGACGACAACGAGACAATGGCAGTGGAATTCTTGAGTAAATATTTTTCATTATTTGACTGGCAAGTGTGGATTTTCCATAGAAACTTCTTTAACTTACCACTACAGTGGCACCCGAAATCCTACTATACGGAACAAGAAAGTCGTAGCTGCCGGTAAGGAGTATGCAGGATCTATTTGTGGTCGAGTCTTCCAAACTCCACGTTACTTTCCGTGGACAATTCCCGATCCATTGAGATTCGGCAACTGTGAAAATCGATTAATGAGAATTTTCAAACATTCTTCACAAGTGATGTTCACTATTCAATTTTCAATTGGTTTGATAATAGTGAAATCAATTTTTTATTACACAAGTTTTAAATATGAAATAAGCACACCTGTTGCAAATAAAGCGCCTACTGCCAAAAATTCCAGCCAAATTTTCCCACAGAACATCTTGGCAGGACCTGACATGGCAGAAAACAACAGAAGAAGAGAGTAGACTGAAGTTGAAACAGCTGCAGCAACAACCAGTCGACTGTGTATTTCTGCCCAGCCTTTGGTCCCTCTTAAGCAGTTTTGGAAGTTCATATGAGTCTTATGGTAAGATGAGACTGCGAACCTGCTGAGAAGTCGCACATATGACAACAAGTGTGTGCGATCCCTGTACATGTATGTAGGCCGTGCTTTTCGTGTGAAACACGAAACGCCTGTGTATACTATTGAATTTGAACAGGTTTTGCCACACACAAGATCATCGAAGGGAAGCCTCATTAATGTTACAATCAGCTCAGTCAGACCGTGAGTCTGTTTGCAGAGCTTTTCCTGCGAGATGAAAAAATTCCGAAGACCTGCAAATGCAGTGGAATTATACAGTAAACTTGAGAGTCTTCAGTTACTTTCATGCTCGTCATCACTCAGCGTGGAAAAATTGCTGAAGGCTTATCATAAACGTTCCAGTTCCAGGTTATGCCATGCGTACAGGGTTCGAATGCATGATGAAAATAAATTACTATGGGGCAATACTTTCGGTTTCATCAATTAAGTATAGTGTCACGTTTCCATCGTTACTCACAACATTCACAAGTTGGCTCTTGTTTCCTGGTTTCATTTGTGGATCATTAACCTCCTAAATAATTATAATGTTAGTAAGATCAGTAATCAGGTGAAAAATTTTCCCTCTCACGATAGTGTGCACATGTGCACGCAGAAAAATGCAAAGCATGCAATTTTCAAAAATGACATTTTGCGCTCAAAAGTTTAGACACAATTACCTCGAAAAGCAAGATATTTTAATTCTATAAGCTGATTCCCTATACCATATCCCGTTTTTGTGTGATTATAATGAAGATTATAACTGTCATGTTTGCTCATTTTTTCTTCGTTCCCATCTGACATTTCAGCTCCACAAATTCTCTTCGGGTCTCGGAAAAACATTAGGGATCTAACACTCCGATTCAGCCATTTAGGGCAACACATTTGGCATTTTCGTATTCCTTGTGTAGCAAAGTCAATAAAAGGTTCGGTGTTGGTGACCTATCGGGGCAGATGGTAAGGTGGGGAGCACTCGCTTGGCATGTGAGTTAGGGGTACACTCAACCCGTCACCGATCCTAGGTTAGCGGAACCCAGGTGAAA
>WJFA01000361.1:0-41651 GCA_009870155.1 Pseudobourletiella spinata
CGTATGTTTCATCCCATGCTCTCGGTAGGCTAATATGATATGAGCCGGTGCGCAGTACTGTTTAAGCCATGTTGATTAGTTGATATGGTGACAAGTAGTGCGGCTGATATATTTTCCACCCGGCCCTATACCATATTACAGCCATGCTCATCTCATCATTGAGTCCGTCACTCACGCGGCAGTGCGGCAAGTCTCCCGGACAATTTCTCCCTTCCTATGATCACACATGTAGATGTAGGGACAAAATATGGTTTCTCACCTCATCCCCATCCGCTCTATACTCTGCCTTCCCCCCTCACTCTGCATGTACAGCTTTCGTAGAGCCAACTTTTTCCATCTTTATCTAATCGCTCCTTGTCTTATCGGCCTCATTCTTCAAACACTTGTACATGCATGTATACTGCACGCATTCGCGCATACCCGCTTCAATTTTGAAAAAAAAGACGGAGTGGGTGTGTGTGTGTGTGTCAGCACACGCTCACCTGCTTCATGAAAAATATATTATGTTTCCTCCCTGCTTACTCCTATTATCACTTGATGATGACGACGACGACAACTAGAGGGACGAGTGACAATAAAAAAGTGTATAGAGTGAGAAAAGACTCGAGTTCAATATTTAATTCTTCGTATCTCCGTCACTTTTATTTACCGACGATGACGACGACGACGATGACTGCTTATGCTTCTTGCCATACGGAATAAATGGTGGTAGCAGCAGGCGACATACAGCGTAGGGGCATCAGCCGCCTCGCCAACCTCGTCATCATATACGGCGGGTACGTAATGACACTGTCGTCCGTCGTCTGGTCTTTCCCGAACCAAGTTGTTAGCCATTTTTTTCATGCAAATTTCATCCCCTTATACCGACATCACATTGCTGGTAGATTCAAGGAAATGTCTATCAATCTGAGGATCGATAGCTCTCTCTCTCTCTCTGGACAATTCTTCTGAGAATTTAGAGTTGATCAGTATCACCATCATCATCATCGCTCTTATTATGATACCGTCACCTACCCACGACAATGGCCTGTTATTGATCCCGTCCAAATTACTATACAGTTCCCCTCCCTATCTCGCTCAATACCCGCCACGCGGTCCTTTCGTTCCAACAACTATTTTATCTCTACCCACCACCGCCAGAATTAACAGACATTAAGCAATTAGATCTCACCGTCCGATCTAACACAAATACACACACATACATGCATGGCATGCACACACATAGGCACATACAGTTGAAATCAGTTTTCCTGGAATTCCTCGAGCTTTGTAATGAAGGAAATGTCACGATCTAATGAGACTGTTTTCTCTATAAAGTGTCTACGAAGAGTTGACTCTGATTAGGATCTCCTTCACCTGACCGCAATTATAATGTGACAAGTGGCCGAGGGATTGGTTAGAGATTCATGAAGTGGATTAATTCATGTTCAGAACAGAGAATCCGCGTGAGACAATAACCGGCCGGACGGGGAGTAGTAGAAGGAGAGAGAGAGGGTAATGGTAGTGGTTAGTTTCCTCGTCTTCTAACTACATTCTATTCACTCCATGCGGGCGGAAACGGTGATAGGCCAGCTAGGATGGAGCTACTAGATTGAACGAAGAGATATTACGAGAAGTTTTGGCTTCTCATGTTTGAAATAGGACGAAAACTTTTAAAAATATACACACATCCGAGTTTCTCCTCTTGTCTCACACAAACTAACATCCTCTAGTAAATACTTTTTTCCAAACTCCCGAGAAGTTCCAGCAAAATTCCAAGTGCTCTGCTTGCAGGGGTAACTGTGTGTGTGCGTGTGCGTTACTATGCTTGTGTATGTAGACGGAATGAAAATAAATAAATGCAAACGTTATTCCTTCCTCGAGTACATTAATACTTTACGGAGGACTCAACACTTCACACATGTGCTCTCCTCTTCCTCTCACAGTCAGTCAGCCTCACTCTCTCTCTCTCTCTCCCTGCCTCCATCCTGTGCACACACGCAATAATAATAAAGAAATAGCAAACCATTCGCCCCAGTCCCTTCCTCCTGACATATTCGGAGACCCTGCGCATCCGCTCCACGACATCTCATCTCCTCTTTTAGTTTCCCTCCTTCGTCATCTACTCAGAAAAACCAGCTTTCCTCCCACAAACGCTCCCTGCATTCTTAATCCCCACAATATTTCCCCAATTTACTCCTAAATTTTCCCCGCCGCCATTCGCTCCACAATACAGTGTGGCAGCGGGCGTTGAATGAATATTAAGCGGATCATGCGGCCCCATATGCTCTTATTCTCTCATATTCTGGCACGACGACATTCCACTGCGCCGACTCTGACATACACACACACACACACAAACACTAATGCACGCACACCGGCGGGAAGCTTTGCTTTATACATATTAGAAACGTGCAATACTGCTCAATTCGGCATGGAGCTTCGACCCCATCCACCCTCAAGAGCATAACAGAAAGTTAAATAAAACTGAAAACTAGTTTCCTCACCATTCAGATAAAGTTGTGAGTGTGTGAGAGAGAGTGTGTGTGTGTGTGACAGAGAGCACTTGGAAGCAATGTGTGGTGAGTTATATGAGAAAATTTTTCTCAGTGTAGAGCATACATAAATGTATATATATATATATATATATATATGCACACATACCGGCTGCTGGTGTAATGAAGGGGACGTGTATGCGAAGGTTGAGGCCAAATGGTTGTAATGTCAATAGGATCTTTGAAGAGGACGAGAGAGTTTTTACATTTGTCTTTTTGTCTCGGGAGTTTCGTCGACGTGGTGGAACCAAATGATTTTCTTGTTCTAAAAAAGGTATGGGGTCAGTTCCCATCGTAATTTCTCAGATGTACGCATGCGTACATAGGAGGGCTACACAGGAACCCCCAGTGGTTCCAAGTATCCCTCAAGGATCCAGAGGCCAACGCCTAGCTCTGTCTTTTCGAGATGACGAATGAATTTCCGAGCATTGAAAAAACTATCATCCTAATCGAAGCCCAAACAATTCCCTCCTCCACATGGTCCTACTACTACTACTACTACTACTACTAGTAGTAGTAGTGCTACTCCATCCTCTCCAGTTGTGAGTACTTGAAAAGTTTTAGAAAATTGAAAAAACCGGAACAGCCGGGAGAGATGTGGCAAATTCCGATCTCTTGTACCTCACCTCTGAGTGAGTTTGTAAGCTGAGTACATACGAGGGCTATGTAGAGAAATGAGAGATGGAATCATGGCACATGTCATGTCACCCATTACTGTAAAATGGGCTGGAATGCTCCAAGATGATTTTTTGTGTGTGCAAGCAGACACAAGCTCCTGCATGTCCACATACACACGTGGACGGGGCAAGTGTGTAAACTAGATAGGAGAAAAGCTCTTCTTGACTCTCTCAGCCTATCTTTGACGGGTTCTGCTCGCTTGAAACTCTCAACTCAACCCCCGTGCATACTTTCACAGATTGACACCTCAGGATCGAAATTGTTCCTCAAACAGTAATTATTGAGTCCGTGATGCACTTAAGAGGCTCGCGTGTGCTTCTTTATATATATATATACCATTTGTGACTTTACATCATTTCCCCTCCTCGCTCCAAGATTCTCAATCCCTATAAAGTATATCCCTCCGCACGTATCTCAGTACATAGTGTGTGCGTACGAGCTAGAGACGAGAATCCCTTAAACCACCCGCAGGGATCATCTTAAATATTTTCTGAAAAACTATGTACGCCTGTCTAGTTAGTTGGCCACGGAGGAGAATGGGGAGGTAGGAGCGGGGGTACGTCTAATGGAAACCCTGTAGCTAGGTCGTTATTATTTTTTCTGAAAAAATTATATAAGGTGTAAAATAAAATGAGAATAATATTTTTAGCCTCCCCCCTCATCTCCTCTGTGTGTGCTCACCATCACACGGGGGAAAAGTGAGCTGCATCAATGTGCTTACATGGGCTGGCGTGGGACAATGTTTGAATGTGTGTATGTGTGTGTACATCCTCTCGTACCACTATGGTCATACAGAGCGGACTTGTAGGAGGTGTGTGCGTGTGTGTGTGTGTGTATGTGTTAGTATGTGTGGAAGTTGGCAGGGAAAAAACCTTTTTAGATTGAAGGTTATTTTCCTTCCAATTTCTTCCTCGTCTTGCATTAGTACCGGAATAATGGGCATGGATTAAGTAGTGATAAGATGAGGAACGTCATCTTTTCATCGGGCACAACCACCTTCTTCCATGTGGCATGACAACTGTCTTAATTTTCGAGCTCGGATAAATATTTTCCTCTCAAAATTCCACACTCCTTCCCATCCCCACTTCGCTTCCCTTGGAGGGTTTCCACACAGAAGAGTTGAAAATTTTCCTAGCATTCTCACGGCAGCTATCGGAGCAGCCGAGTCTTAATGGAAAGGACTGTAGGCGGGATTAGGATCGTGAGGAATTGCAGTCTTGTGCACAATGTTTGCGGCACGACCAATGGAACGTCACCGTCCCTCGTGCGCTCCAAGTAGTAGTAGCCGTAGCCGTGTAAATCACGCTTCTTGCCCCCTCATATGATTATTACTATTATTATTACTGTTAACACCCTCCCTTCCTCCAGTTGATATGCTCACATTGATTCCTAAACAGGCTGCGCATACTTGATTATACAGTGCACGACCCGTAATAGGATGAGATGTACCAGCCATTCATTCCCAACTCCCAATTACTATTGTCCTCTCGGTCACACACACATAGACGAGTCGCAAAGTAACCTCCCATTAATATTCAACATATAATATTCGCTACACCAAATGAGACAAGGGGCTAGATTACTGCTAAAATAATTTAGGCCGGACACACACACACACACACACACATGTACACACAAAGTTACTTTTACTAGCTCCGTAACTGTGGTTGGATGAATGAATGACTCAGGCCGCCAAATACACGCAAACATATGCAATTGTTAAAAGAAACCGGAATACAAGCGGTCGGTTTTAATGCGATTAAATGCACTATGGTTGCCAAAAAGGTGTTCCCAACGCCTCATTTTTCCACAAAACCCTGGCACGCACAATGCATGATGACTTAGACTGGGCCAACCTCCAGAGGAATTGGTGAGGATAATTAAAATTAAAAATAGATTGTTCCCAATGTTATCCCCCAGGTGGGAGTTGCTCATTTAGAAAAAATCTCCGCTGCCCCTGTCACGCTCATCGTTATAATCAGTCCAGGCTGATATTCAGAATAATTATAATTGCATTCAGGAATAATGGGGGTATTAGTGGGAAAATGATCATTTGAGGCCTGTCCTCCTTCGTACTTCAACTACAGCTACTCGTACCCGCGGAACCTCCCTCCCAAAGCGTGCATACATATGGCTCTAATACGGAACCAGCACGAAAGGTAAACTGCCTCAAGAAACCATCATCAAATCATGCATGCACACCATAGGGCTATCCACGTATTTCCTCAGTCAGTCAGATCCACGTGCATTCAGAAACGCATCTCCTTCTTCCAGCTAGGCTCACTATTTTGTCCGCGGTCTCTGTATGCATTTTTGTGTGCACACGTATCCTTCGGCCCAAGGGCCTTGTGAACACTTACTTAGACGTGCGGTGGGGGTTTGTAACCGAAATTACGTTAATTTTCAATCTCACTTGCTCCATCCCGTTGCATTCTTTTGTCTCCGCCGTGTGAAAGAGTAGGCGAGTGGGTTCTAAGAGGTGTTTGAACTAGAAGCCATGCATCCGACCAGTCCAGTCTGTTTTTCGTTTAGCTACTGGCTATCACAGTACAAAATGGAACGCGGGCCGTACTTGTCCAAAATAACCACGAAATTCTGCCTTTCTGTAATAATGAAAAATCTCACTAGGAAGCAAAAATGGATATTAAATGGGCGCAAGCCCGAGTGATTGGACTCTGTGAGTAGCTCATCTTGATCTAAACTATACTGTTCTCCAACTTGGGGGGGGGAACAAGCTGACGAGTTAACAGGCCTTTGTGGGTCTCTCTGGCTCGTGGCTCCTCCCTCGAACTTTACCAAGTGCTCACCCTCTTAACACTTCCCCTGAAACTCCACGACATTACTATACTATACGTGTCACCCGCATCTCAAAAATGCACCAATCTTTTGAAATTGCCACCTAAAAATTCATAATTGTAAAGGGTGGCCCGCTTGACTTATTGCCTTATTGCCCTGACATTCAGCTCTGCCACACGCATACCCAATGATGGACCACTTGAAAGTAGGCAGTGTGTGATTTGTTCAACAAGGGACAGGATTACAGGATCATGGGACGTTATTGAAAACCACAAGAAGAAGAAGAAGAAGGTGATCACGTCTCAAGTCAGTTCAGATTATGTGTACAAAGTGTGAGGAGAGTAACCCTATATGCATGTCACATTAAAGAGTCATTATACATGGCGAGAGGTGGAGGTATTGGACGTTGGGTTGATGTTTGCATGTATGTGTGTGTGTGTGTGTGTGTGTCAGTGCACATGTGTGTGCGTGCATGCACTTGTTGTCCACATGGACGGGAACATGTTCCTTTTTTCGCACCACGCATTACTACTACCGCATTTATGGCAAAAATGTATTATTTCCTTGGCCAGCATAGAGACATACTCAACGACCTCCTGTCGATCATGCGCAATGCAACAGCATATCATATCATAGCAACTCCACATAGGGCTGCCGACTATCGTGTAGTTAGTGAAGAAATGAAGTCATCGCGCCAAATCCCGTTCCACATTATGCTATGTGTGCTTATATGCACATATACATGTACATATATGTATGTATGTATACGTACACCAACGTCCGCACATATGTCCACACCTCACAGGTTGCTGACAGTGAAATCTCGGAAAGTTTATACAGATGTATACCTTTCACAATGTCACCTGGGGTAAGGTTCAAGTTCTTTAAGGTGACAATGCCACTTACAAGATTCATGTGAGGTCAAGAAAACATGTGATGATATGGCCCAGGGTAATAGTAATAATAATAACAATAATTATTATTATTATTAGGACTAGGCCGCACAATACAAATACATACAGACACGTTAGAGTGCTAACGTTCCTAAATGGACATGGGAGACATGTTAAACTAAATTAGAATAGATTTGAGAGGGAATCATCGAGATCTGGAAATCACAGTGGTACGGTTGTGAGGGACAGTGAAAACGTGTCAAAAGTGGCATAGGGTACTCAGTGAACAGGTATTCACTGGCTTTTTATGCGGACACTCACATAGTTAGATACACACACTCACTCACTCACATACACTGCACTGGTAGGTTGAAAGATCGGAGATTTGTTTAAACTAGTATTTAGATACGGTGCCGGTTCACAAGTGTTAAAGCTATTACCGTGAGCAAGGTGAGAATTTGGCATCACATATAAGGGTTTTTCCTATCCCTCACCAGGTAACTTACTATCATCAACGTAGTTATTAGCAAGTGCGCAATAGTGGTATACGTCGGGCTGCTGGATTCAGGTAAGCGGTAACCACACATGTGGCCTTTCATATATATTAATGCATATGCACATACATGCACAGCAGCGGACCAACTCGTATATCCAGGGTTCTTGGGATGATTACCTTATTCATTCAGTCAGATGGGAATCGCATGTTTCCCAATTAGCAACGCTTGTATTTTTTGTCTCTATCTGTACAACACACCTTTCTCGTTTTCACACCTGATTCATTATCCTCTCTCTCTCTCTCTCTCTGTCTTTCTATCTCTCGTACTTACTCCCTCGCTCTAACAAAGAAGTCTGCAGGTTCATCAGTCAACATGAATCTCACCTCCTCCTTCTCCTCCTCCTCCTCCTCCTTCAACTTCTCCTTTTCTTATCCTCCTTCTGATTCTTTCTTTACGGTAAACTTGAGATACTGTGAACTGGATGCATGATCATTGTCATAATGATGATGATCATCATCATCATCATCATACGCGGCTGATCATCATACAACTCAAGTTTTTGAACATGGATATAAGCTGATTAGCTTGCTTAGTGGATAAGAACACACAGCGTGTGCGACGTGCCACCAACACCTCTGTTTCAGTCGCCTCCAACCAGTTTCGTCATCAATAATAGCAGCAGTCCCACCGCCGGGAGTAATTATGCCAACTCTAAAAGTATTGTCACTGCAGAATATTTATGAGGATTATTGACGTGCGATTTCCATTAAATCTGTACATAAATTTTCACCTCCCTATTGTAAAAACCCCCTCTTTTATTCGAACACCCAACATGAGCTGAGCCGCCTCACCTCCAGAAACCATCAGTGCACATATAGTTCTGGTCACTGCACAACAGTCACTCATTTCATTTCCCTCCCCACCCCTCTCGTTCTCACACTCCGAGGACAGCTCTATGCTCTAGTGAGGAGAGGTGCGCTTTAAAAGCCATCCCATTATTCCATCCGACTTCTCTCATCTCCTTTGCCATTCTGATTAGTCCAGTAAATAAATAATTCTACACACATACACACATTTGAGCGGAGTGCACAGCTGGACACATGATGTCAACAGTTCCGCAATTCGATACATTTCCCATATCACTCACCCCTTTACTCTCGTCGGTATACCCGCAGCTTCGTCGTCGCCGTAGTCCCATGTAGTCATTTGTGGTTTTTTTTGCGGTGCGCGCGGCCCTTGCAAAAGTAAGAGTCGAGAGAGTTATTTGCCGGATTGGAAATAAATTTACGACGGCGTGCATGCAAGAGGGGGGTGGTTCTGTGTGTGTGTGTGTGTGAGTGAGTATGAGTGCATATTTAAATTATTGCACGGAGGAGGCAAGGCACACGGACCGCGTGGTTCTTCAGCCCCGCTCAGGGCGCACATTATACCTCTGCTGTACATAACCATCCGCCTTCATTACACATATATAAAGACTTCTCACACATGAGCCCGCGCTCCGCTGTTTGCATATTAGATATATATAGCGAGTGGAGAAGCTTGATGATCATGGCAGAAAATTCTCTGTTGTGTATACATGTACGCGGGTGTGTGAGTTGGGGTGTGTGTGTGTGAGTGCGCGCGCGCGTGTGTGGGAATCATCATTACCACCGTCGTGGCAGTTATTATACGCTCGGACGACCGGCTCACTCCGCACACACAGTCACTCCGCCTGCCCGTCCGTGTCTGTGCGTTGAGGAGGATTCGACTAAGTGCATCCCGGAGAATCGTCGTCTTCGTCTCTCTCTCGATCCATTCCTTTCCATCTTCTCCGTCTTGGAATGTAAAAGGAAATGAAGGCGAGGGGTTGAGGAGGATGAGCGAATGATAATGCCAGTGTTATGCAGGGGAAATTATTATTATTATTATTGTTATGATGGTAGGAAATCCGTTGACTTACCATTGGCAGCGGCGATCCATTTGTGTACGGGTAGGGTAGAGATAGGTAACTGGCCATGTTGAGTGGTGATGGATGTACAACGCCTTCGAGTGATTTGCCTGCAATTAAGGGTGAAATTTTAACATCGAAGAGCTGTCAATAATGAGCTCGTCCCTGTCTTTTTAATTACGTCTCCTCACCACACTCACATACACACACGCACACACACATACACACACACACATCACGTAACAGCTCAACTTATTCCCTCTACGCATCAACAATTACGCTCTCTAGCCTCACAATTATTGACATATACCACTAAACACCCAGCCACACCTGCACTCCACTAATCATCATCGTATCTGTGTGTGAGTGGACTTAGACAGCCGGTACATATGACCCACACACACAAATACACACACACCGGGATCAAGCCATGCCTCCTCGTCCATACATCCACATAGACACGTCCATACTTGCAACAAATCTGTAGTGGCCATACGTATGGAAATTATACCCGAGCATAAAGACAATGATGCCGAAGATTTACATTTAAGCAGGCCAGACCGGGCCATTAGTGCACAAAACATAAATATATGCACACCGTGGATTCAGCTATATTATTCCCTTTTACCAACACACGCACATGCACCGGCATATTCACACACAAACACACACATACACACACTCTGCATTCAACCGGACGTTTGGAGCAAGGGGACCTCGACAGTCCATACGCAAGTTCTTTACATTTTAAAATGAGCAATTTCATCCGTAACCATCGCCGCAGTATGGACACGTCCCGCTTCTCTCCGTCCTCTCGTTCAAACAGAAAACTTCACAGTTACACTAGCCCACACTCTCCTCCGAATAATATTTACCCATGGTCATCGTCATCATCGTCGTCGTCATCATCATCATCAAGTTTTGGCTATCGTTGGAAGTGCCAGAGACTGGAGTTGGACCAAGGGTATTAATAATAACATGATGGAATCGTGAACCTGAGGAATATAGAACTTGCTCCATGCACAGCAGTAATTCTCACTCTCAGTCCCGACGGACCAGCCGGTCAATACTACAGCACGACTCGCCAAAGAAAGCATACATAATAGCCCCAGCCAATGCTCTACCTCCCTCACTACAGACGCACATCTATTGCTTTTTACCACCATCCCCTCCATCCTACTCTCACCATCGGAACGATTGGAGTTGATCTGGCTGCTTTGCTTAAAGAGCCTTGTTGAGATTCGTAAATCAGGGTCCTAATAATGGATCTGAGAGCAACATAATTTTCCATTTTAATTTGACAACAAGGCGAAAGTGCCCTTAGGGTTCTGGAACCTGTCAGCCGCGCTCCGAAACTTTCAACCCAAGGCTATATCCCTGAGTGTGTGTGTGTGTGTGTGTGTGTGTGTGTGTGTGTACTTCGTGAACACTCTGGGCAACCAGCCAGTTGAACCAAGAGATGAAGTGTAAGGAGATGAAGATGAAGATGAAGAAGAAGAAGAAGAACTCGAAGGAGCTGAGATGGAGAACACAAAAAACTTCAGGTTCGTTTCTTCTTGCATACACACACACACACACACATATGCATGCTGTAGTGTCTGGCCTGCCTCTATATGTTTCCACAGTGGAAAATGCAGAAGGGAAAAAATACATCCTCCTAAAGGACATACCAAGGAACCACTACAGCATATCAGATATATATGTGCCAAGGCTCTTTTCCAGCCTCGTCCACCACTAACACCACACGATCCACTTGAAAAAGTAAAGAAAAAGATTCCAGTCAGTCCTCTCTTACAGATTACATAGGGAGAGAGAGAGCAATCAAATCTCTTCCATTGTACCCCCGTTCGTAGCATGAGCATTTAACAATTCCAATCCATCCATCCTTCTCCCTCCCCATACCTTTCGACTTGAAAGTTTTCTACACCGTCATGAACACCTTCCAGTCCTACTCCCAGACACACGCATATACATATACGTGTATATATGTATATATATTATATATATATACATACATATGAGTGCGTGTATTTGGACCTTATCCACGCTTGATTTCTCATATAAATATTCTGTCCAATTCCTCTCTGAGAGCCTGAGAGTGCTAAAGTAGAGGAATCCTCCACCTCACCCACATAATCATTCCAGTTTTCCCATAGCATCGCCTCATGGTCCTCCACACACTCTTTTTTAATAAACAATGCGCTATGATCCTCACATATGGATGAACGGACCAAGAAGAACCATGAATGCACCCTTCCGGAGATCCACACCGTAGGCCAAAAAAGAAGGGAGAAAGAGCGGCCGAGGCTCTTATTAGAGGAAAATAAGACCTTTTCTACTACACTAAACACTGTAGTTCCAGAGTGTCAATGGAATTTTAACATGTGGTAATGATGGAACAAGTAGGGAGAATTGAATTTCACCGCTCTTCGAGCTGGTCCTCCTGCTCCCTCTCTTCCTATATCTTAACAGACAGACTGAAATGACCCAACGGTTTTTTTCATCTCTCTCTCTCTCTCTTTCCCTCTGTCTCTCCAATTTCCTTGTACAGAACCACTAACTGCGTGAGCCTGGCTTGGCTGACTGACTGAGTGAGTGAGTTAGTGAGTAAAGTAACAGGCTGTGTACTGTACCATCCATTGGGAAGATTTATTTCTCATGTATTGGAAATCTCACCATGTTGTTTTGAAACAGGTTCACAATTTCCTCTCTCTCTGACTCCACTATCTTCCCCTTAAGTTTTCCAACTCTGGATGGAGTAGGGTGTATGTGTATGTACATAACTATACGCACATATGTCATGTTGAGTGTGTATATGGCCATGCCACTTCATGTCATCGCATCATGGTGCAAAAATCAACTTGCAAACTAAAACTTGTCAAAGGCCTAATGCGCACTATATTTGTGTACGAAAAATCAGAGGAGTATTAATTTTTTCCCCGTTCAACCCCATCCTGGCCTGTTCTTCACCAACTCCGCATTCTCATCACCTTGTAGGTACGAGTTCGCGTGTGTATTTATGACTCTGCATGCGCGTGGATGTGTGCATATGCTTGTGTGCCTCTGCGCCTATGGGTGAGTTTAGGCTTGATCATTTGTGTGCGTACACTTCAGTGTGTGGATGTGTGTTCATACATGACGCATGAATAGAACCATGCATGTGTGTGTGTGTGTGTGTGTGTGTGTGTGTGTGTGTGTGTGTGTGTATGGATACAGGAGCCTATGCTTCTGTGCATGAGTGTGTGCGTACGTGTCTACATACTCCGGTGTGCATATGGGATTGTGTGCCTTTTTGTGTGCTTGAGTGTGTGTGCTGGTGTTACTGTGTACAAGAGGCGTAATAACTGCACTCAGCAAAGACAGAGCGAGGAGAGGTCATGTATTGCCATATTAAGTGGTTCGCATACCACGGGGGAATGACGACGACGACGACAACAACAACAACAGCAGTGACTGCAAGAACGAAGACGGCGGAGAGGAGTTATGTGGTTGCCGGAGCCGTCGGAACGATAACAGTTGGACGATAATTGGTTATGTAGTGAGTTGAAGACTTCTAATAAATTTCCTCCCTCGTCATTAACTGCTACATTTTACTTGGAGACACCGTGTAAAACCTTTCCACCTATGAGTCAAACACTGCGTAAAATGTCCACAAGGGTTCAAACAGACTTGTCCATATTTTAGGTGTGCATATGACGACAGACGACGCACACTTGAACTTCGTCCCCCTCCTAACTCTGTAGTTCTTCCACACATCACCGGTAAAAACAATAGTAGTTAGTCGTACCATAACCCGTGTTCTCACACTTGACTACATCCAGGTGTATATGGTAGACAGCGGGACCGCCAGTTGCAACGGCGTCGATGACGACGACGAAGACGACCACAACAACAGATATACAACAAGGAGAACTGTTTCGATGAAGTAGCATTGCCCACAGAGAGCCTGTATTGAAGTCTCCCAGTTTTATGACTCGGCTGACTCCTTCCGCAAATGAGGAGACATGACGCCGGTATGTGTGTGTCTGTGTGTGTGTCTGTCTTCGTCATATGATGATGATGATGATGCTGATGATTAGGAGACAAGGAGGAGGCTTACAATATGATACATTAATAGTGAGCGGCAAGAGGTGACGGCGCACAGAGAGAGAATCAGATACACACACACACACACGCATACATGTACACAGACATTCACAAGGTTGTCTTATAAACGTGTGATAGAAATCAAGACGTGCAAGTTTGACAATTTTCGCAAATACCAGTCCCATTACACTGGGAAATGACCCTTTGTGGAAACTATTGGGACCCGAGACTTGACTTATGACAGGAGTAGGATTCCTTTGAGTTCGTCATCGCCGTCTCACCACCATCAACAACAAACAAAAAGATGCAGCAGGGTCCGAGAGGAAGAGATCAAGAGACGGCTCATTGGCAACCACAGAGAGAGAGAGAGAGAGAGAGTCTTGTGACATTGCGCCATGATATGGACTTATGCTGGAAAATACTCCTCATTAACCACTGTCCCGGCCGGTGTAAAACGACATTAAATTGGGAGTGAAATAACTAACTGTCATCCACCTCCTCACAGCGTCCACGTAGTCATCCTCCTTGCCACTTCATTTTCCTTTCCAAGGAAAATTTATTTCCGCGACCGGCAGGCAGCAGACACTGACTACAGCGGCAGCGGCACACTGACTCTTTGCATATAGGCAGGCAGCAGTAGCACCAGCATCTTGTTAAAAGAGCCAGCTGTTCTGCTACTCCCCAGCATCCGCGATCCTTTCTCTCGAAAAAAAAGCATATCAAATCTGATATCTTGTCACCTCTTTTGGCAAGTGGCACTCAGAGTTGACCGCACACGGAATGGTAAATAGTCGGCCGCCTTCCAATAAAGTGTGAGAAAATTTCATACTAGGACAATTTTCTTGACCCAGTCAGCGCCCTAAATGCCCCACTGCTATCCAACCCCGTCATAATTTTCCCTCAATATGTAGAAAGTTCATTGAGCAAAATCTTCTTCAATGTCTCGTCCACACTCACACATACATAGGCATACACACAGTAGTGTGCATTTCAGTTCCTTCATTACTGTCCTCCTTCCTCATATATTTATCATCGTCATCATCATCATCATGTGTGTCTCGCATCTTCTTGCAGGTCTGGAAAATCCGTCTCCTTTCCTCCCTCTCCATCTCTCTCTCTCTCTCTCTCCCTCTCTTTCAGTGAGCCGAGGATCGCGCAGACTTTTAAGGAAATTGAAAAGAACAGCACCAGTGGGGTGATTATCAGTTAGCCATTTACTCCTCCTCACTCCTGGTGCATCATCGTTGTCATGATGAGGAACTTGAAGTAAAGCGTATTGAAGACGCAGCAAGGACTGGGCAACGGGGTTTCGCTTACTTTTATCGGCTTTACTGATGCGTGTGCGCGTGTGTATGTGTACGGAGCCTATGACCAGGAGTCATATACTTATAACAGCTAGTTCCAGGAGTCCTATGTACTTTAAACCGACTTTTTTCCTCCACCATAAGCAAAGCATAGGGAAGTGATGATCTTCCACACCGTCCCGGTATAACATATGCACCGCCACTATTGTACCATCGGCTAAAAACCTTACTGTCCTCATATAACACGCCATCACAATGGCCCGCGCATGCATACACATAGCTGTGTATATATACCCATCTTATGGATGTGATGGGTAAGAAGTGACGTCAATGTCAGCTTCTTCCCTACTGCCACTACTCGTTTACTCAATTCCAGCTCCACATGCCTGCGTAGCATATATTTCGAGCATATTAAGATTGACTCTCTCTTTCTCCCTCTCCTCGCAAGACTCGTCTTCGTCTTCTTCTTCTTCTTCTTCTTCGTCTTCAGCCTGACTCCAAATAATATGCTTAATCCCTGAACAACTGGAGGAGAAGCAAACGGTTGTTCTTCTTCTTACTAATACTACACAAGTACTCCTCCTTCCTCCGAGCAGAAGCAAAGGAACCGATGATGATGTAGTTGGACCCACAACAGCAGCAGCATCAACATCAGCATCACCACCAATATCATCAGCATCACCAGCAATATCATCAGCATCAGTTTCCCTCGCACCACATCGTACATGATCTAAAACACACATCGGCCCTGACGTTGAAGAAGGCATGGGAGGGAATGGGCCTTGTTCGGATAACTAATTTCTTCTCCTCTCGGATCAGAACCACATGCAAACTACGCATGCACTCCGCGGCACACACACACACACACACACAGCCACATATACAAACTACATATGCACATACCTATACATATGCACTGAGAGATACACCAAGATTTTATTGCTTTCGTATCAGCTTATATCATACATAAATAATTTAGCATCAATTCCTCCACTGAATTTTTTATACGGAATCCATCACCGACTCTGACTGCGGAGGATGACGGAGGTCCATGGAAATTGAAGGTGGATGTTAGTAGTATGGCCTTTCCATTCCACTGGGGCACATGGTATGAGGTCGGAGTATATACTAGCAGTAGTTGCAGTGGTGGTGGTGGTAATAGTAGTAGTGGTAGTAGTAACAAACTTGACGACGACAAAGACAGGAGAGTAAGAGAGAGAGAGAGAGAGAGAGAGAGACGGTGAGCGAGTGGCGGCGCGGGCGACAAAAAATGGGAGATTCGTTTATTCATCCCTTTGTTTCTTTTCCATGCACATTCAATTTTCCTATTTGAATTCGTATCATCTCATCATTATTATCCCAAACGTTCTCTCATCTACATCTTTGCTAATTCCTCTTCCCCCAACTCCCTTCTCTCATCATACAATTCCTCTTCAGCTGTAATCATCGTAATCATATTTCAAAGGGATAAATGGGCAACCGAAAGAGTAATCTCAATTTACATGAAAGCAAACTAGAGGTTCCTATACTTCTACTACTACTGATACTGCTACTATTACTATTACTATTCTCCGGTGGTGGAGACGAACAGGAGCAAGGTTGACTGTGAGAGAGAAAGAGAGAGAGCGTAGTTAGAAGACACGGAAGATGGACAGGAACGAGAGGAACATGCAGACATCGGCCCCTTACACGCGTTCCTGCATATGCTCAGCTAACGAGTAATTCGTTATCATAACCGGGGAGAGAGAGGGACTGAGAGAGAGGAGGGAGACTCGTTAGGCGAAGCAGTTAGTACATATGTAATACTATGCCTTGAGACGGGATCCCTATACCTGCTCCTTGGAAAACCATCATCCCTTGTTTCTCTCTCTCTCTCTCTCTCTCTCTTTGTATCTCCACATATAAATTTTATAACGTGGTTGCTGGTTACGCTCCTGCCCTTCTTCTTACTTGTTCATCTTGAGGCTGATGCGACTGCCCCTGCTGATGCCTGTTTCTCTACCTGCCTGCCAGCAAGTGTGCAACACCCGGCTTGTCTATTATTCAAAGCGTGTGTGCTGTTGTACATGGATATATGTGGGCATCCGAGGGTATTAGAGTAACTAACTACGTGTACGAGCCATCATAATTGCAAGACGGGCAATTGGAATCCTTCCTTTGATCCAATCAAATTATAAACTATATCCTGACCAATTAAGCGATTTCCTTTTACCTTCCAGCCCTTCCGAGAGGGGACGAGAGAATGTGTTTCACCGTAACCATTAGTAACTCCACTGCGGCTCGAGAGAGAATTCCTAAGAAAATCCACCGAGTCTAATGAGAAGGCGGTCCTCGGGACCCCTGATTAATTTTCCCGCCGTCGCCCTCGTCACCACTCACCACCACCAACTCCATTCAACCCAGCAGCCATGAGCTATTCCCGGCGAGTACATTCCGCCTTTTGGAAGAAAAACCTCATTTAAACCGGCTGGAAATTCCAGGTTCAATGGCATAGGCGCAAATTTACACACAGGCTCACACCCTGACCCATAATAGCCCACCATATAAATTATTATGAGCTTCATGCCGGCCAGTGCCTGATTTAAATATAAATTCATTAGTCCCGACCGCAAAAACACTTGCGTCATGGCGCGGCTCATATCAACACACTCACAGTCCATATGCGTGATTATGTGTGTGTAGTTTGTGTTTGTGTGTGTGCGTGTGTGTGTCTTTCCTCTCTGGAAGCGTGCACGTGGAACATTTACGGCTATTATTAATAATATATGCTTCCCGATTGCCCTATACTCTCGCCATAATACGGGGGATCCCAACTTGAGTTCCATACGAAAAAATTATGAATAAACAAGAGATTGGAGCATGGTATTTTTTCTATATATTCCTCTCCCAATCCACAGCAGACCAATTTCCTCCTTGTATGCTTATGTCCCTCGCACTCCGGCTCCTCTGTTTGTGGAGGAGAATGTGAGGGGAAATGGTAAAACCCATCATCACGCAACACAGTAAATCATAGCCTGGTATTTTCAAAAATGAAATAACCAGTTCAAAGACGAATGCCCTCACTCACGGTTCAGTAGAGTTTCTGCACCATCCTCATCACACATTGCATACACACAATTATATATATATATATTGTATATATATGCACATACATCCACACACCATCCTCTTGCCCAACAGAATCTCTGGTAATGTGATGACAGAGGCGATAGGAACATGGTAAAGGTGCGGGCAGCGGCGGTTATTACGAGGAGTGAGGAGGAAAAAATCAACTCCATTCCACGACGGCCGGTCGCGGGAATTATTGTCTTAAACTCACAGGGATGATTTACCCCAATATTGCGCAAGAACAAGTTGCTCCTCATTGGCCACGTGTATAACTAAAATAGATTGGACGGCTACTATCCCTAGCTCCGTGGCTCTCACACTCCTGGCTCCAAATATTCCAGGGATTCACACTGTTTGATGTTTGCATTTGATGGAAATGAGAGAGGGCCTAATACCTGCCTCGCCTCTAAGCCCTACGATCAGGCAAATCTCCTTTACTTAACTTCAGATCAAGATATTAATGGCCCCACATCCACGCAGTCAGCCTCATGTTGGCGCCTATTTTACTCACTACCACTCACTCACAGCAGCATTCACATAGGCACTCACGCACACACACACACACTGACTCATTGCGCACACACGTGTATACATACATACCCACGTCGTCCTCCGTACGGAGACACATGGTTTACCAGGAGCAGACGAACCAAGCTGTGGAAGACGCATCATCATCATAGACACATCTGTTATGCACACGTAGAGACTCCTATGCAAGGATATATACACGTCCCTGTATACATAAATACGGCAGAATAAAAGGAGCTTTAACAGCATCCATCATCCCCATTCGCAACTAACTCATTTCTCTCAATATGTAGGTAGTATTTTGCATAAAATATTGGACACATGGAGCACACATTACTCTTTCGGCTCTCACAGACTACTACAGATACACACACGCACACACACACACACACACACACACATACACACTCAAGTCCGTCCAGCCATTGAAGTATAATACAGAGTCTATGGCTGTTGCTGTAACTGACTAAAAAGAACGGTGGGCATGTGGTCCTGGGTGTTATGCTGGTGGCTCATGGGAGAGGAGCCTAATGGAGCAGAAGACAGTGACACAGGGGCACACACGGTATTATGAGAACCGTGTACACTACACCAGTACGCTCCTCTATGGTTTCAAGCAAACGCACACTCCCGCACCCACAACCACCCGTGCACACACTTTGGAGTGGAGTCAACGTGTGCGTCTGTGCATCCGCATCTACGTGTGTATGTGTGTGTGTGTGTGTGTCAAGGAAAAAATTAACTAGGAGAGTCAAACCTCTACAAATTTCTGTTTGGATAGGAAAAGATGCCTTATTTAAAACACGCAATAAGTCACCTCTTCACTTGACAACTAGGATTTCCCACAGCTTGTTTCTCCCAAACCGAAATCAACAACCTACGCCGGATTTAACGAGCGAAAATACAATCACATTACCAACAGGAACTTTACCATATCTTCATCCCTTGCACATTTCAATTCAAACTTGGCGTGTGTGTTCTTCCAAGTGTTTGTCTATGTAAGTGTGTTCGCCTGTGCGTGTGTATGTCTGACGACTGTATGAAAAAGTGCAATATGGGAGAGGACAAGCAAAAAACTCACACTTGCTCAGGCCCTCGCATAAATAAAACAAGCCATCATCACATCCCCCAATACTCTCTGCTATAATGACTCATTTAAAATGGAGAGAAAATCTAATCGCAGAAATCGTACAACAGCATATTTTTCCCAACAAAAATCCGCCGCGCGCTTACTCACTCACTCCGTCATTTCTGCATGCACGCACACATGCACACATACACACACACACGCACACACACACACACACACACACACACACACAGAGGCATCTCCGACCCAGCTCAACCTCTAATATAACGCGATCACTCGAAAAAGTCACTCTCCTTTCAAATTTCCCATCTTAATCTTCTCCTATCCTCATCCCCAGAGATGAACCTACAATCATCGGCAACTTCACTCTATATTCCACCACCACCATCTCGGTTTTTTTTCACCCTTGTTACAGAACTGATGAATAAATTACGACTGCGGAGGAATGATCGACTTACTACTTGCTACTGCAATTACGTCCTCCGCGTCTACTACCACTACTCCTTCCTCCCACCACCATCACTCACTGCTACTACTGCTACCACTACTACTAATGCTGTGATCAGCTATATAAACCTCCGAGTCAATTCTCTTCCTCAAACAATCCCTCATTACATGTGTAAGTAACTCACTCCAATCCAGAGGATCACGGCTCATCAAGACCCCATTTACTACGTGCGCGCTCCTACTCACTTCTCAGGCCCCAATGTGAGCTCTCAGATCATTTCCACTGTACTGCACGGGAAAATTCCGCCGAATGCAATTTTTCTATACATCTCAACTCCGTTCGTAGTTGAGCCTGTAAGGGTCTCTGTACTGTGTAGTAAAACAAATCGGTAAAAAGCGCAGGAAGAGTAAATGAGACTGCGTGTGTGTATGTGTGTGCTTGTGTGGAATGATTATGCCACTGAGAGTATACGATCTATCCAGCAGCACAGTGTTACTCAAAAGTCAAGTTGGTAGGAAGCAGAACATAGACACAGGGAGTTGAACATACAGAACTGCTCTTTTTTCTGCGGACACAACCGTGGAGGAAGGTGGCGAGAAAAAAGATGTAAACTAGACGATCATGCCGTCATAGGATTTCCATGGGGAAAGATACGCTTTACGGCGCTCAACCCTTACCGCTATTCAACAAATCCACGCACTCACATTCCCACTTGCCATCTCTCTCTCTCTCTCTCTCTTGCTCCTCTTCTCCTACTTGCATTCCTGTTTATGTCCAAACGCGCTGATGTGTAAACAAAAATCATCACCTCTGCCATGGAAATAAGTAACGCTCGCACCGTTGCTATCGCTACTGCAACGTTATACAGGCATACACACGCGCGCGCACTCATACAAATTTACACTTCCAAAGCCCACAAAATTTTAACCTGGTTTCACGAATTCAAGTAGACTGGACATTTCCCTCAAAAATACTCCTCATATTTCTTCAATGACCCTCCGGCTATAAAAAATGTTTTTGGAGGTGGAAGAAAAAATGGTAAATTCTAGCCCGTGTCAAGATGGTTCAATTCGCATGGTTTACTTGGATTTAGACCCGGATAGCAGAGACCAAGATTTATGACCCAAACCCTTCAGAACTCGGGTGAATTACTACAGAGCCCCAGCACTTCAACTCGTTTCTCCATGTAAACTTGAAACAGGCTACAACCCAGTGGGGAATAGTACAGTGGGTGTGTGTGTGTGTGTATGTGTGTGTGTGTATGTGTATGTGTAAAAACTCATTTCCTCCAAGATTCCGGCGCAGTCCACAGAGTGAACATATCCACACACACACAGACACACAGACACACGTGGATTTCGGCCCAGTCGTTTAGATACCCTACGGTATATTCTCACCAATTCACTCCCAGAATATCCCAACGGTTTCATATCAGAGCCAAATGATCTTGCTCTCAATCTACATTCAATGTCTTTTGCTTCTTCTTCTTCCTTAAGAGATCGTCTTCTCTCTGACTCTGCTCCTTCAAATAAGCATACTTCGTCGTCGTCGTCGTTGTACTTTTTCCTCATGATCGTCATCGTCCCTTGAGGAGTGCCCATGTCATTGGGACCAAGTCAGCCGTTCAAACATGTCATCACCAGGAGTGCTAATAAAAGTTGAAGAAAAGGGAAAGGGGATTTGCACATTATGGGGAAGTGTACTTGAAATTATGAGCTCAGCTCACTCAGCCAGACTATATTCACTACAGTCGTGTACATTATCCTGTTCTCGAGGGTGGTGCAGCAGTTACTCGGCGGTGGTGGAACAGGGGAAAGAAACCAATGCACCACCGAAGTGGCGGCTGGTGGCGGTCCTAGTGGAGAAATGATGGTTCGGGTTAGTGGTGGTGGTGGTGTATACTAGCGGTACTGGTGGTGGTGGCTGGAGCAGTTAAAAAGTCTGAGGAACAGCGCCCTTTATATCTTTTCATTAAGGAACAAGGAGGACGAAATTGTCCGTCGCAGCAGAGTGAAAACCCGAAAATAGCCCGGATGAAATAAATGTCTTGCAACTTGGCTGACTTACGACCAGGAGGAAAATTCGCCTCGGCAAAAATTCCACTACCGGTACCCCTTCTCCGTATCCCGACTCTCTCACCAGCGCTCATCCTACTGTCTCTTCCCTCCCGTATCAACCACTAGCTTGTTCTTTTTTCCCCAACAACTTCTTTTACTTCTTCCCCTGCCGGGACTCTTTTTCTCCTCCTTCATCTTCACTGTCTCGTACTAGCTCTTTCAACCTTTTGCCGCTCAGACACACCCGCACACACACACACAAACACACACACACACACACACACATCCACACATCCACACACCTATATATGCATACATGTATATATAATTTTATGTATATATGCCCGTATAATATGCATTCACATGCACAAACTTCCCAGCTTACGCGCTGGCTGCT
Source organism: Pseudobourletiella spinata (assembly GCA_009870155.1). Taxonomy (NCBI): domain Eukaryota; kingdom Metazoa; phylum Arthropoda; class Collembola; order Symphypleona; family Bourletiellidae; genus Pseudobourletiella; species Pseudobourletiella spinata. The sequence goes on from WJFA01000361.1 coordinate 22,344, forward strand.
GCTGAGACAAACATACAGGACGGATCGTGAGCAGTGAGAGTCATCGTATCTTATCATGTCTATTATGGACTCATATACATGTCGCCTGCCATCCAGAAGCACGGCTTCTCCTCACATTTGATAGCATTGTGCCCGCACTCCCGAATCCTTACCTCCTCATATTTAACAGGCTCGGTTTTCTTTGCTCAAATCATCGGCTGCATATGTCTCCCGTTCTCTCTCTCTCTCTCTCTCTCTCATTCACGCACACAGGCGACAAGCCCGCAACGGGTGAAAAAAGCGGCTCGTAGGCTTTGCCATTTACATCATTCCATGGCCTCATCTTCCATGTGGGCCTGTTCCAATGCGCCAATTTGGAGGAGTCATATCATGTACAGCGGCATATGTATGTGTATGCCATTGTGCCGAGTGCCGGGGTATGTGTATGTGTGTGTGTGTGTGTGTGTGTGGGTTCCGCACGAAGAGAAGGCTGTTACAAGTAACTATTTCTGAGTACTAATATCCCTGTCGTCGTCGGCATGCAACGTGTGAATTCCAAGCTAATATCCTGATGTGGCTGGAATGTTGTTCACGATTCCGATGTTTGGCCCCGATAGAGCCCGTCGTCGTCGTCACCATCATCATCATCACTACAGTTTTCCACGTCACAGTGTCGGAAGCATGAATTTTTCTAAACCTTCAAAACTGGTCAATCCAATACACAATTTTCCCCTCTATCTCCCACACTCCCTCATCACTTCTTCAGTCAGTCACTCAGTCACTCACTCACTCACTCACTCACTCACTCACTCCCTCTCTTCTCCTTACATCCCACAGTACAAGTAACTTAAGGAAAAACAGGAGAGTTTAACGTCTACCTAGCTTGTCTTACATGTCTTGTTGTGGATGAGGGAGGGAAGTAGGAGAGTGAGGACTGTTTGGAGAAAACCTCACTACGGCTATTTATTTATCTACTCGTCCCAGACTCCATACATTACACAAACGAATGTCTTGTTCCCCGACGGACGGATATTCACTTGTAACGTGGAGTGGAAGCAAGTAAGCAGGCAGGCAGGCAGGCAGGGTGTAACCTTCCACCTCCTTCCGTCCCTGGTCCTCAAAAACATCGTGTATATGTACATATATATGCTCTGTAGGACTTAAGATGCAGAGCAGTCCCCCGATCCCGGCTTTCATTTGTTTTCCTTCATCCCGCCATTGTCTGTTTCCAATGAGCTGAACGATATTCAGAATTCCAACGTCCCAAAGGTTCCCCAATGCTAATGACACTAGCCGAGTAGTGTTGACGCAATGTGCATCTGCACGCGGGGAAGTTTATGTCCACCATGTAACCCATGAACGGTGACGAAACAATGGACGAACAGCGGTTGGAATAATGGGGGCACACTGTTCCCTCCCATCTGTGCCGTGTAGTTGGAGTGTGGACCAGTGGAGCACTGACTGATACAGTTCCACATGCCCTTCTGGGTCTCGTCTCACACAGATGAAATTTCCAAATAATTAAGAGCAGAATTTAACCCTTAATTGAAAGGATGATCAACGAGACGTACAAGGGATTTTAATACAGGTGATAATTTTCGGTGCTGACGATTATCAGAACCGACTGGGACTCTAAAGAGTTCAGAATTATATGCGTGGCTACCGCAGCACTTCAATGCTTGTATATCAGCTGTGTTACACGTTCAGGTTAGTATAACAGCTCTCCCTCTCTGCAGACGAAAGAAATTATTGTAATTTCTCTGTCATTCTCTCTCTCTCTCTTTTTTTACAGATATAAGCGCTCACATCCACACACAAGCAAACAGGCTTGAGAGAAACATAAATGTTCCGTGGTCGGTGGAGATGATGGGAGATTAAGCAGAGTCGTTCCTAAAGTTTCACTCTGGCTTCACATCTATTTATCTTCTCACTCCTCCTGCCCGTTCCACTTCCCCGTGCCGTGTACAAATCAACCCGCATTCCAGGAATCTCATCTGGATCATGGAGAGAGAATCATCTTCCGTTCTACTTGTAGTGCACATAGATGTACACATGCATACATATGCACAAGTCTTACTTTAAATTTGTGGTAGCTTGAAAAAAATACAGCAAGGTTTGATGGACCATCACGCTGGAATTGGACGACGGAGGATGACGACGCGAAGGGAATAGGAGAGCGCACAAGTCATTAATGCTGTAGAACAGCGCTTTCCACTTTTAACATTACCCACAATAAAAGTATAATAAAACTAATGACGAACACTATTAGAGCGTCTTCGAGAGAGCCCCGACGGGCAGGAGCTATATAGCCGGAGCAGAGGCACCAGCTCATGGAGAAACCTAAGTAATTGTAATAAAACTATGGAAGCCCAGTCATCCACTCACTTGTTATGACTTCCAGTATACACTGTTTAGTGCCACCACCGCTACGACTGCTCCTCCTGTACATGTTTGAGAGTGAGATGCATGCCGGATCTATAGCCTTGCCCTCCATTACACATATATACTCATACACACACACAGTGGAACACAATACAAGGCTACCCACACTTCTCTCTCCCTCTCTTTGTTCCTGTTTACAAAAACCAACTGGAACCCAATACTGAATACTTGGAAGGAATGAGAAAAAATATTATTATTTTCCAGTCCCACCAACATTACCATCATCATCGTCATCATCATTCAGTCAAACATTCCCATCTATACAAGTAGACAAAGAGACATGAGTAATTGTGATTATGATTCCGAAATTCAGATACAGACTCGTGTACATACGCACACACACACACACACACACACACACACACACACACACACAAATCCACGTACAAAATCCTCCAGCTCAAAAATCATCACCATTCCCAAATCCCCATCGACATCAATGATACTTTTGGGAGTGAATGTGGTCAGATGAGTTCGTATGTTACTTATAGTTGTTCCATGATATAAGCTGAGCACGGCAGCCCTATATTGACAGGGGGGAGTTTGGAAAAAAAATGGACTAGAGGAATGACCAAGTGGATGTTGTTGCTGCTGCTGCTACTACTCCTACTACTACTTCTACTTTACTACTAGAAAACTAGTGACTACTTCTTCTTCTTCTCCTTGTCCCATCCCGTCCACTCCGGCATGCCACTCTATTCCATTGAATTTGTACGGGAGAGAATTTAACTCGTAGTCATTTTGTACTTGAAGATTTACGGCGTTGGAATTCAGAGGAGAGCTTGTTCCTATTTCAACTCAAATACATGGCTACCCACACGCACACATACATGGGCCTTCCTTCCACCGGGTATATCGAGAGGCCATTCCTTTTGGAATGCCTACACCACTGTTCGCCTCACTATAAAGCCGGGATATATATACTAGCTTGTAGGCATACGCACATATGTACATAGTGGTACAGTGAATAGAAACAGGCCGTAGTCCTTGCCCTTTCACACCTTTCCATGGATGTTCCTTGTCTCCAAGCGTAAATTTACAACTTGACTCAGCCCAGCCCTGTACGTTCCAGTGCTCCACACACATATATACACATACACACAAAATAAAACGAGCCCTTTGAAAGCTCGTAAACCCTTGGAAATTTCATCTACAATCTGTCTGTCGAAAAATTCAACCAGCATCGCGTTAACCTCCTCCTCTTCTTCCTCCCCCTCCTCCTTATCTGCTCTAAATGGGCACTACTCGAGCTTTCAGATTTCCCTCAACTTTTTACACGAGGGCGACGACAACGAGGACTCCAAATGGATCCAGTGCATTTGGATGTGTGTACTTGTGCATCTGTGGAATAATATTTCCGGTTCGGACAAGTTACATATATATAAAAGTAACCTGTTTGGAAATGACTCAACTGAATTTCAAATGACACCAAAACAAACTGACTCCGGATGAAAAGACTGTGTAGCAAAAGAATGGCGAGGAGTGTCCTCCATTATGTGTGTCTGCATTTGATGATCATCAGAAGACCCAAGATCCTCTTCGTGCAAAAGCTTTATTTTCCGACAGCGGCCTCCTTTCTTTCTCCCGTGCACATACACAGGAAGAGAGTATAGGATAATAGCGGGAGGATCGGGAGGAGCACTGGCGTTGCACAGTCATATGTTATAGGGTGTCCTTTGCTCGCATGCTCGCGGTGGAACCACCGACTGGAGCGGGCCCGAGTTGAACAACTCCCTCCCGGGCTGACCTCCTTCCATCAGGCTGTCCCCTCCGCGCGCACATCCACACATATCCGTACCCCATGAATCCACACAGAGCCACACATAATGTCCTCCACAAACATCTCTAACTGAGTTCAAACACCACAGGATACAGTCATCGCCTTGGTGTGTGTGTGTGTGTGTGTAACACAATGCAATGGTAATGAAACCGAAACGGAGGAAGGATACAAGGCCGGACCGACCAGACTGTACACAATGCGCCGGGGTAACAGTGCATTGTATAACAATAATGATGATCATAATGGGCTTCCTTGGATGTTAAATGACGTCCACTGGGACGACTACTGGGAGTCTTGTTCCGATTGTGATTTGAAATTCCCTTTCCATTTTGCCCTCCCCACCCTTGGTGGAATGAGCAAAAGTTGCTGCTGACAAAGTTTTTGCACTTAAATATGCTGCGGATGATACATTGCATTGACTCTGAAGAAAGGCTGCGTCCGTACCCTTAATTATGACCAGTTTATCTCATCTCCTGGATCCCGGATCCAGGAGAGATAAACACACACTCTCTGGTCAGATGGTACATGGAATCTAGTTAGTTAGACATGACAAGTCCGCACAACTACCATCATCACCACCACCACACGCAAGTCCCTAGAACACGTTTCATTCGCTCACACACAAATACACACACACACACACATCCACACGCACGCACGCACACACATATACACAAAGTCATTTACACATGCACACAGTAATAACAAGAACAACCTTTTTGCCATAGCCGAGTTAGTATAGTGGTAGTAGTACTGCTAGTGTGGACGGTGAGGGAGATTACAAGCAGCGGATCATGACACCGAGATCCTTAACTAGTGTAACTAAACGCGGTGGAGGAGAATAATGTGGAATCACATTCTGATGCCGTGTGTAATCACTGTAAGATGCATTAAGGAATGGAACAAGAGAGAGAGAGAGAGAGAGAGAGAGAGAGAGAGAGAGAGAGAGAGAGAGAGGAAAAAAACAGGAGCTCTCCCCGTACAGCTGGCCCGTAATTGCTATGTATCCGTAGCAGACCCACAATTACCGACGTACGCAACCAGACAGACAAGGAAAGAGACAGTGAAGCATGCTACGTGTGTATGTGTGTATTATACACACAAGGTATGGGTGAAGTCTAGTTAACAAACTCTATCGGAACTTCTGTCTCTTATCCTCTGCCTCCTTTACAAAGCCCACATACAAAAGACTGCGGGACTGTCCAGCGTAGAAACAAGTACTACTGCAGTAGTAGCATCAGTAGTAGGATGCACTTCTACACTCACTCACTCACTCACTCATTCACTCAGCAAACCATACCGTGTACATGTGCGCAGACAGAGTCACAATCATAAGCTCACGCACCACACTCTACATTAATTTTCTTGTCAGACGGTAATTATTAATTCTAGTTATGATAATGATTTGAGAATGAGATTCGCAATCTTACTGAAAATCGATGCTGGATCCGGTCGTAAGCACTGTCCATTCTTACTCGAGGAGTAACTGCTTGAGTGTCCACTGCTGGGGTATGATGGGCTCTTCCTTCCCTGCTTCAAATAGAAAAATAATCACGTCATTATCATCATCATTATTATTTTGAATTTATTGACAGGGAACGGACGAGTGGGGGAGGTGGTGTGGCGGGAGGGAGGGAGGGAGGAGGAGATGATTGGAAACCACAGTAATTATTCCCACACACAAAAAATCCATATCCTTCCCCCTCCCCCCTTCCCTTCCGATTCTGCATTATTACATGTTTGGATTTGGAGGCGTACAGTGGTTGCACTATAGGGAGAGGCCCTTACACCTCGGCTTTCCGCCGCGGCACCACTTGATGAGGGCAGGTACCACGGACCGCAGTGTGCAGTAGTGTGGTCGTGGTGAACCGAAGAGCTCTAATAGCCGTATTAATCTTAATGCTACACTTTCACATCCCAGCCTCTTCGTATTCTCATGATGATGGCACACACACACACACACACACACACACAGACACAGTGAAAATACACCACATGTTCCGTCCTGGCTACGTGAGTACACAAGGAACTGCAGAGATACCTTATTACTACGTAGGAGCGTGAAGACAGCTGTGTGAGAGTTGAAGTCACGGGTTAAGTCCGACTGTCTGTCTCCATGTCTGGTAGTGACTTTGAGTGTGTGCATGCATGTATGAGTAATTGTTCGCCAGAGAAAATTCCAATTTCTGAATCTCCCCAATAAACTCGCACACATATTACGAAATAGACAATGTAACCACATTATCAACAAACATGACGAACCCCGACGGTGGCGGTGGTTGGTGGTAGGTGATGGAGAACATCAGTTCCTCAGCGTGTCTGTATTTGTCTGTGTGTATGTGCTCTCCGCTCCTTAGATTGTGTCTATTTGTCAGTTTCTACAATTTAACTTGTAAGTAGAGATTGTAGTAGCACAAGTGATGCATTCCCATGCTATTATTATTACTTCATTTTCATTTTACAACATCCTCCACTGGATTCACGAGCGGAACTAATCGGTCTGATTATCATTTACTTCTCCACCTTTTTCTCCGTCCGCCACTCACTATCTCTACGCGCGTCTCCCACCGCGTCATGTCCAATCCTCTGCACACTACAAATCCCGCATGCACATACGCATACACACACACACACACACCATGCTCCTGAACCACACTTTCCTGTAGGTGTTCCGCCTGCTCACACTAAAATTAAATGGACTCCGACTTCTACATCGTCTCGTCTCAAAACTGATTACCCACCACCAGGATTATATGAAGCGTGCATGTGAATGTGTGTGCATGTGTACGTCAGTGTGTGAACGTGTGTCTGCCTGCTTCTACATGACGACCAGATTGTCCTCTTTTTCCTCCCTTACTCATCATCATTATCATCGGTGTGTAGTCACCCACTCTGGATCGTCCTCATCATCATCAACATGAGCCTTAGAAAAATCTCCCTCCAATATTATCACAACGATTATGATTATTAGGATTATTACTCGAACAGGAGTAACTAAATGGCTGTGTGGATTTTTTTGAGGTGTTGGAGACTACTCTGTAGTGTATGAGAGCCGTGTGTACAGTGTCTAAGCATGTCCCTTTTCCTTGAGTAGGAGAAGAGTTGGTTTTTGAGTGAAAAAAAAACTGCCACATATTCTCCACACACCATACACACAGACACACACACACACACAGTAAAGTCATATTCCCGTCCTCATTGTTTCACCAAGACTGATGATCATGATAACAATGCGCGAGCCAATTATCCCGTGAAGGAACACGTCAAAACCCCACTGCCCGTTCCTCATGTTACTCTCGGCGTGCGTGGATAAAGTTGGCCCAACTCTCCGGTTCTTCTTCCCCCCTCGTTTCCAACAATGATAATCGCAGTAATAAATCCAATAATAATTTACTCTCCTTCACGCTCGTAATTAAATTTACGCCAATTCCATACTGGGATTCCAGACGGCGGCTCCGTCTTGTTTACTCTAACTCGCCCACCACCAGTCCCCTCCTCTACTGCATGTACGCTGTACACATCCACAAGGTCATCCCGTTCTGGTCTCCGAGCATTTTTAGCTCTTGACCCCTATTGTCTTTAGTCATAATTCAATGTGTTTTCTTAACAGTTTTCCCTTCCTTTCGCTCCCCTCCGCTCCGCTCCTCCTATATAAGGGACGTATGCGTAGAATGACTCTGACTCTGACCGAGACCTAATCTCCTCGCCCATGCATAAACTTTATTTTACTATTGCTCTGGATAATAGTTTTTAACTTTGGGAACTGCTCCGTCCCAACAGTCCCTACAGTCAGCAGATTTTTGGATGTACCCGGAGAAGACGTTGCAGCTCTTCTTTGCCTTCAGCTTTATAGGCTGTAGGTTTCCCATTGTATATGTATGTAGGCCCTCAATATGTTTCCAGCCCACCCCCGTCGTTCTGGGTACCTGTGCCTTGGCCTGCTGCTGTATCTGTCTCTCTCTCTCTCTCTCCTTGGTTGCCCTTCCCTGTGTCTCCACATTATTTTTTTCCCTAAGTCTCCCCTATATATCCTCAACGCTATGACTCTCCTCTGTCACTTTCCGTTGAAATACACAAATGGAAAATAAATGGAACCCTTCTTCTTCTTCTTTTCGTGTCCCTTCGAGGTTACATATACGATGGCCCTGTTGTTACTACCACACTATACTGTGTAGTATGCGAGGAAAATAACAGTACTCAAAGTCTCTGCAGTGGGGACCTTATGTACACTCTCCAGTCAGATCCCACCATTATCCCGCTCCGTTCCCCGACCCAGTAAGTCACATGGGCTGTGCATACAGACATGCCAGATTCTTGGAGTGGGTGGAAGTACATTTCCTTCTCGCACACATAGCTTCCTTAAGCCGTAAAATCCCTTGTAGCTCATTCCAGTTTACCAATATAATTACTACCGTTTGCCCCAGGGCAGCTCTGACCTCCGTTATTGACGGGGGAGGAGAAACTTTCTCGACACGAACACTTCACTCCAGAATTTTTGATACTGAATTCCGACGAGCCAGTGTTGGGAGATAGAGATTGGAGCGTAAGGCTGGTAGTGCTATTGTGCTTTGGTAACTTTTCTCTCACTTCGGATTCCCTTATACAATTACACGCGGTTGGTTGAGTGGGGACCAGAGTGAATCTCTCGGAGAGATTTGTCGTCGTCCAACTAATAGAGGACAGAATGAGAGCGTGTGCGTATGGGATGAATGTGGCGGGGATCGTAGACACATTTTTGTGGTCGAACACGAGGAGACCCGAGGCAGTAGTTACAGTTTGGGCTACTGGGGATGGCTGAGCACATACGGACGCCCTGCCAAATTGTTTATTGTGCCTACATAATCATAATAATAATAATTCTACGCATTTCTTAGATTACCTCTCACCCAGCTGTATGAGGATGATGATGGTGATGGTGACGACTATGACGACAAGGATCATGTTTGTTCATGCATGCATAAAGCCGCGCGCTCACCTCGTCGTCGTCGTCGTCGTCATCATCATTTTCTCTGCGTGAGAATCCTCGCCAGTATCCATCCCAAGAAAAGTATCATATACGATGCTATCCTTCTGGTCGAGAAGCGGAAAAACATCCCTCCTCTCCTGTCACTCCACATTATTTGGAGTCTCCATGAAGAGATAGTGGAGAGAAAAGTTTAAACAATACACACGGGGAGGGGGTGAGCCAGTCAGTCGGTACGTTGAGTAAATAATCCCTCTGTATCCGCGTAGGTACACACAAACACACACACCCACACACACACACACACTCACATAAACACACACACATATTTATGTCGGGACCTGATGTGGGAGGGAAAAAATTACATGATAAAAGTAGCTCGGGAAGTGATCGCCGTCCTATTTCGTTGGTAAAATAACAGTCATAATAATTCCAATGTCTGCAATATGGGGAAATTCCTCCGGCGGCGGCGGCAGCGGAGCGAGTGGAATGGCACAAAGACACACGCATGCACACACGCACACACACACAAACACACACTCATACAAACACACACGCACACATCCAGACTTTTATGTTCAGACTAAAGACTTTGCTACTGACGTGGAAAACAAGATGCCGAGACCATAAAAGTTTTTCCAGCATTTTTGGTTGAGTAGCAGGAGAATTCATAATAATAATAATAACAACAACAACTGCACCACTAGCAACTCCACTCTACTTTGCCGCCAACAAGCGGGCGAGTGAGTGAGTGGATGCGTTCCAAGGTGCCGTCTTCATTAAAGAGTGTACAGACACACAGACATGATCCGCACAGTGACAACATATGCACCCAAACGCACAAGGCACAGTCGCACTCAATTCTCTTCCGATTTGTGTTTTTGCCACATTTGTCTCCGTGTACTGCCCCTCCTCACACGACTATATCCTGTCCCCCCAACCCAGCCCGCGCTTGTCAGTCACCCAGTCAGTGGTGAGAGCGGGAACGTAGTGGAGATGATACAGGGGCTTGGCAATGGGTTGGAGAGGAGGGGGTGGGGAGTTAATCAAGGTGTTAGCTGTAACTGATTAGACAGCGGAAATACGTAGAACAAGCTAATCTCATTTGTTCGGTGTTAGAAATTCGGTCGGTGTTATTTGTCAGTTTGTCAGCGCCATACTCTCTATGTTCCATCCATGGCCCCATTCATCCGCCTTCTGTGTACTCCCATGGATGGAAACCCTGTACCCACTAGAAATCATTTATTTATAAGGTAAATCCCTTCTGTATCTCTTTCGCAAACTGACAATATATGCTCAAAGGCTATGGAGAAGATGAGCAATGTGTTTGTGTGTGTGTGCGTGTGTGTGTGAGTGCGTGGGTAAAGTGTGTATATCTCCCTTTTCGCGAGCCTTTGTACAAGAGACATGTGAGGACAAAAAATTGGAGTGGGGAAATAGGAACTGTTGTTCTTATCAGACGAACAGACAGGCATATACACACGCATAATATATATATATGTGTATATATATATATCCATGTATCTCCACATGACCCAGCTGAAGAGGGAATTTATAGGAGGAGAGATAGCACTTGGTCATTGGCTATAGGTTTTTGCCGTTGTCAAGAGTGGTGATGGTGGTGGTGGTGGTGGCAAGGTAAAATATTCCGTCAGTATGGCGGAGAGCCGTAGCTAACTGACACCTGGTCAGATTTAACCTGATCTTTGATTACAGTTTCCGATTACACAATTCAACATTGACAAAAGGATGTAAGGGCTTAGAACTATCAAGCCTACCTCGCTCCTACTCTAGCGACGCATGTGTGTATACATATTTCTCCCCCCTTCTGAAATTCTTCAATAAGCCTTATTTCTCCCAAGCCAACATAAACACATGGACAACACAGGCAGAGATATTTTCGGAGGGACAGCGCACACCCTCCACTGCTCCTCCTCTGTGGCTTTCAAATGCCCTCTCTCAAAGACACATCCCATTTAATAACGACCCCTCATCCGCTCTAAGGAACTTGTGGCAAAGGTATCCAGATGTACGGATGCATATCATTTGTACACACAGAACTCTGGAGAGAGTAACCGTAAAATAATACATGTATATATATATATAATATAAATATATAATAGCCCAAGACCATATCCATCAATCAATACACGTGGAAGAATGAGAAGGGGGGGCACTGGGGAATTAATTTTTTTCTAAAAAAATTAGGAAACCAAGAGAGAAGAAATAATGATAAATAATCCTCTTACCGAATCACACTCCGTATCTCTGATGAGATCCCGCTTATCGTCGTCGATAACATCGTCGGACAACTTGTCGCATTCCCCCTCATCCTCAGCACACTTGAACACTTTGACCTCGTCGCAATCGTTGGGGTCATCCGACCGAATCCGGTCTGTGGATGAGCCCGTACTCGCACTACTCCCGGCACTCACGTGAGGCATTTTCTTGCTTGTTTTCGGAGTTAAAATGCCCTCACGCCTCGCCCGAGCGAGCTTCTCCGATGCAGAAATCGTGTTGAGAGGCCTTCTTCTTCCACCTAGGCAGAAGAAGGCGGCGGTCGGATGATGAATTGAGGTATTTTAATAATAAGCTCCTCGCGTCCTCCTCCTCTTCCTTTTCGTTGTCGTCGTCGTCTTCCTCCTCCTCCTCTTCCTACACCTCCGTCTTTCCTGTCACACACTCCGTTGCCGCCTGTTCGCAATATAAGCCTAATCCCACACAAGTTGTCGTTTCCCTCTCTCCTTTAATAAAACAGACCTAATCTCACTCAATTTTTCACACTGATCATTCCTGTGAAGCCACCCCCAACCTTTAAAACGGAACTGTCACAATCCTTCGCAATTATACTACAGAAAGAGTGCACACACAGTATGGATACGGTTCCGATCCTCACTACACGGTAGTCACTTCAAAACTCTCTCTCTCTCTCTCTTTCTCTTCATTCACAGAGCTGATAAGAGGCTACCTATGATAATCTGGATGTCTTCGGAGGAATCCCTGGCTCCACTTCCGTAAATACAATTTCGACTTATTTTACAAGATAATTATATATATATATATATATATATGTATGTGTGTGTGCTTAGATATATATGTTTATATATATCGTAATTCTAATAGGTAGCTTGTCGAGCCGTGAAATTTATCAACTTTTCACACTATTCTCCTCCTCCTCCTTCTCCTCCTCCTCCTCCCGGCGGCGTAGCACTGGAGTAGAACAAGTCAACAAGTACAGACTCGCATGGTCAGTGGATTGGGATGGCAATAAAAATTTTTCTCCATATCGCTTCACTTTTCCCCCCAACACTTTCCTCTCAAAACACAATAAAACACTTCACACGCGCGCAAGTTTTTTATCCTCTTCTAACCTGCGTAACAATCAATAAAACAAAGTGTTGAAATCATTTTATACCCATGTAAATATTTATTTATATATATCTCCGTATAAAATAATCCTGGATAGGACGACACAGAGGAATACAGGAGATAAAGGGTCCCCCAAAGGATCTGCCGCGGCTTCTCATGCGACAATAAGAAGGCAAGAGCAACAGCAAGATCAGCAGCAGTAACAGCAGCAACAACAACAATAACTGCACCACCGTTTTCAATAAAATTCCAGTCGGAGCAAGAATCATGGGGAGGCGACAGGAGGAGGGTGAACTGACTAGAATTCCACCGTCAGACATACACACACACACACAAACACAAGCTAGCGCTCACGGTTACTACTCAAAGGAAACTCGTAGAATATTTGTGTTGTTGAAAACTCGGGAAAACAAGTGAAAAGGAAGGACCGTAGCCAAAATCTCAATGAGTTGGTTCGTGTGTGCGTCAGAAGTAGTGTACTGTGTGTATGGCTTATGCATGTGTGCGTGGCTGTGTTTATAAAGTGATGCATGCACTGGCTGGAATTGAGGAGTCAGCAATATGAGCATGCAGTGAGACATGGGAGCAGTAAATACGCTTGTCCTCATCAGATACGATTTAATGAATAAATGCAGACGAACATATCGTCAACTTCAGGTCACCGCCACACACAACACTTAGCCTCATACTTGATATGGAGTTGACAGTATGTTTTTTTTTCTCTCTCTCTCTCTCTCTTTCCCTCCCTCCCTCCTTCTCTCTCTCACTCACTCCCTCTGAGAGTAAAATTTTTTTTCTTTGCACGTTACAGATGCTCGATAAGGAACAACCTTCGCAAGTTTTACGCTCATTCCTCCGTATACAAGACAGCCGTAGCACACTATTTGAATGCCTTGAACATTGCACTCCTCGGATATAATAACACAAATTAGATTTAATCTACATCGTCATAGTTTTACATTAGGGACGTTCTATTGCAAATTAAAGGGTCATTTGAAACTGTAGAGGAGAGGACAAAACTTGGTGGCAGTGTAGGACTCAAATCCGTGGTAGGACAGACCGTATTGAAAAGTTAGTTGTAGGAGGAGGCGATGATTTTAAAAAAATAACCATCAACTTGGTGTTAACTTCAAATTCCCTCCCTCCCCCTCGAACTGTCATCACGGTGCCCACTGCTAGAATATGGACCTGATTTGAAGCAAGTTATGTTGTCAAGCTTTCCAATGTTGTCAGTTTGAGTTTACGTGAATATATTTACGAAGTTCGAAGAAGAAAGTCCGCGGCCTCATAGTCCCGCCCCCGCCTGCTTGGATGGATGCAACAACATGCTCATCAGCGTGGAGCAACGGAGGACTCCTCCCTCTCAATATTCTCCTTCTCTATCTCTCTCTCTCTCTCTCTCTAGCTCGGGGAAAAAACTGATTATAATCTGAGGAGAATTCAAAGTGCGAAGGGTTTGAAAAGTTGAATATCGGGGAAGTCAATTGAATTATAATATTAATTCATGTACATGAAGCTCCACTGTCTTGTTCTCATTTCATCATGTCTAATAATAATGTTAACAATGTCAAAGTTCATCGATATCTCCTCAAAAATTATTACTAGCCACGAAGTAGTCTTCCGAACAACAGCCATGAGTTGGTAAACTCATGGGGGAAGTAGCATGATGATACAAGCTACAGATTCCCCCCCCCTGACACTCACTCTCCGTCTCTCGGAAGACAGTCTCCAACATGCGGGCTCAAATTCCTCGGGATTCTTCTTCAAAATATTCAATCAAGTGCACTAGATATTCACACGCCCTGCACACACATGTTCACCGAATGAACAGAAAGAGACCTACGAAAAAATAACTCTCTCCAATCTCTCTCTCTCTCTCAGTGTATGTGCAGCCTCTGTTTCTTTATATTCCTCAACTCACATGGGCCTGCCAACAGAATAAATTGACTGTGAAAACGTTCCCTATCTTCTCCTCCTATTCACACATCTGAAAATTCCATCGAATATTTTCTTAGCGGTCAGTCCAAGTCTTATTTTTAAAATGTCAGCCCGGTTTCCCTGTACACTTTGGGGTATGTGTTTTTGAATTTGTGTGTGCTTATGCGTGTGTGTTTTGAATGTGCTCTGTGTGTTTTTGTGAGATTTTCCATGCGTGAAGCCGGACGGCTAGTTGTCACGCTAGGAATCTATTGGCGGTGATACCGGCACAATGGATTATATGAGCACGGGACTCGGATCACGACACACATGTGGGCACAGTACAACAACACAAATATTATACGAGTTTTCTTGCTCTGCTTGTCCTTGTGTGTGTGATGACAGGGAAGAGAACACGATGTTTCATATTATTAAGCTTCACAATTTCTTCAAGCCAATGGGGAATATACTTTTATGAGAGGAAGATAATAAATAGGAAAACTATTATAAATATATACATATATACTATATATATATGTATACATATATAAAATGTGAACATAAGCGGAGTTTTGTATTACAGAAAACTGTAGGAAACTTTTAGCAGTAGTAGTAGTAGTAGTAGTGCTCACTTCTACGCGCTCGACACATGACTGAGGTTTACTGTATTTATTGTTATTATAAATACATTATTTTCCTTATCGGCACCCAAATCAATGGTCAAACAAATAGTCCGCTACACTCACGACAAATCATTTTTTCTCTGTAAAGCTCTCTCTCTTTGGCATTGCCACCAACCCATGCATCCACTCACAGTGAAAAGGGAATTTGAATGCGATGACACTGCTTCAGTCGTTACATTCCAGCGTGTTCGTTGGAGCAAGTATCTCTCTCATTCGCCCCCTACTGTCTTCCTTTCGGTCTCTGACTCTCCTGTTGGGCGGTCAAAGTTCAATCTATTACTGATGATGATAACCGCAGTCTGTATGTACTTGATGGTGTTCAGTACTGTCCACAAAGTTTCGCAACGCGCTTGGACAGCACAGACAGAGACACAGGCAAACACAGAGACACTTGTTAAATTCAAAGGAGGTATAAAATTTTCCTCCCGCTGGAAAAATCTCAAATTCCCTCTGGAAGAAAACACAGGCGGATGCTCCACTTCCGATGTCACTCTATAGCGGAGGAAGTAGCGGGTGTACCGTTTAAATTCTTGTTCCCAATACACCACACAGTGATCCACACAACCACAATCACCAACTTTGACACAGGACGAATCGCAAGTGTGTCAGAAATCTGACTAAATATCTCATCTGTGTATACTTGTATTCACGCAAGAATCTCCTATGACACGCTGTCAGAGGTACTGCCTACCAAGGGAATTTTATGTTTTTTTTGTCAAAGGATTTTGTTTTTGAAATTTCTCAAAATTTTCAATATATTTTATAACACTTCACCACCGGATAGGAACACGGGACGGTAGGCGGGCTCGGTCCAGAACACACTATATGCTGTATATGTATATATCCCCTCCTCAAAAAATCCGCTTTCCCAAGTTGTAAAATCCGGCTTCCGTTCCCCGACTCCCGGGTAATCTGCTACTCCGGTTTCCGTTCCCGGCTCTGACAGTCCGTAGCATTAACCCTGACTCCACCGTCCTGACTGCGTCCGTCACACGTACTGGGATGCATGTGTTTCTCCCAGTAGTCGCACACAGACAAGTCAGACACAAAACGCACCAAATCCACACATGGAGAGAGAACGTGTTTCTCAGCGTATCCACACAGCCCCACTCTTTCACTAATACTAACGAGGTGGTCAAAATAAAATCCCAGCTCGAAAAACTGAAAGGAGGCAGGCAGAGCGGCAGGAGCTGTGGTGGTGGTAGTGGTAGTCGTCGTAGTGGTGGTGGTAGTTGTAGTAGTAGTAGTAGTGCAAGTGCTGAGGGCTGGAATGCAATGGTTAACTATGTATAACATTCGGCTCACACTATATGCGGCTCCCTCATGTGCCCGTCGCACACTGAACACGCTGTCTTTAACGTGTGTACAGGGGTACTGCAGAAAAAGTCATGAGTGAGCTCCTCGTATATGCGAAGAGCAGCAGCGACGTATTCAGTACCACCAGCCTCAGTCAGTCAGCTAGCACACTATACTCCACACTTGTAGTACGAGAGTTTAGTAAAGACCATACGATTTTAAGTTTGGCCTCGGGGGTTCACTCTCTCACAGTCAGTCCAGCAGGAGCAGTACACACACACACACACACACAACAACCCAGTCTTTATGGAGGCGCATGTATGGTTGTTATGTGTAGGAGCTGAAGTATGTGTTCATGCCCTGGCCTGGCTCTGTGTGTCTGTGTGTGTATGTGTATGTGACGGCCAGTAGGGTGACGGAGACGACGACGATGCTCTATGCTCACAGCTTAAAGTATATTATGCTCCTGTCGACCTAGACGATGATGATGATGATGATGATGAGGAGGTTTTGAAGAAAAGTACCACCGAGTCCACTTGCATGGAACCTCCGTCTGTCCGTGAGTGGTGCACATAGCATTCCGTGGTGTGGAGATTTAAACCCTTGTGTATACCTACGCTCCACGTTCAGCACCTACACACTGTGCAAGCTTCACGATGTACGTGTGTGTGTATGTGCGTGTATACGTGTAGTGTATACCCCGTGGTTGAGCAGCTAAGAGGAGAAGCTCACGTTCCTATGCCTCCTTAGTATTTCAAATGGGTAGTTAGAAGGCGTAGGAGAGTGTATATGTGCTCTGTGAGTGTAAGCGAGAGGCAAGTGAGTTTAGGAAGCAGGCACGCAGGCAAGAAGGGGTTTCGTCGCGAGCAAAAAAGAGGAGGGCTGATAAAAGCAAAGGGTCGGCCGGCAGGGGTTGAAATATTCTTTCGGGGGCATTACGAGAGTCAAAAGGAAAAGAGGGGCTTTTTCGGCATCCCGCCTGGCATCTCGCATCTTTCCTTCTCCTTCCCCGTGAGTAAGCGTCTGTGGATGTGTGTGTGTGTGTGTGTGTTTGTGTGAGTTAGTGTACGTGTGTAGGTGGCTTTGGACCGTTCTAACTTGATGGCGTCGTAGCTGAGCATGTGTGTACATACTCAACGCCTCTGCTCATCTCTCCGCGTCCCTTAGCCAGCATGCATATGTGCGTGGAAGGGAAGGTGTGTGGAAGGAGATATGACGGGACCGTAGGATCGTCTATATGATATGACTCACTTGTTTCCTCACAGCAGCGTCTATATACATGGACGCGGTCTATGCATGCGTGTACACATGAGCTGCCGAGAGAGGAGCAAGCATGCCTCTCGGCTTTGCTCAGGATAGGATAAGGGGCTGAAGGAACTCCAATGCGGCTGATCTTCTCTCTCTTGCTTGCGCGCCGAGGCCGAGACGCTGGGGGAACCACCCGCGTTTCAAAGTGCCGAACATCACTGGCTCAAGTGCCGGTGGCACAAGCCAATCCAATCCTTTTGCAGTACGCTCTCCCCCTGCACACCAAAAATACCGACGGGCTTGCACGGTCTTCTCCTTCTGGCACTCCTCCTGCACTCTATGAGCGGTCGGGAGTACTAACGATACTTCTTCGTGTCCTTTATCGCATTTCTTCCCCATACTTTCCAAATCAATTCGTACACAACTCTAAAGTCCGCCCGGATAACTGAGAATTATGTATAATGTTTCGATGTTTGTGATAAGTAATCTATTATCCTTCCAGCCTTCAGTTTCCCATCTCGATTCTCCGTTTATTTTGGGACTCAACTTTGCCAGTGCTTTTCGCCTGATGGGAAATGAGGGGACATCTCAGGGTTTCCTTATCACTTTTCCTGTTTCATATAATAATACTAGTTTATTCCTCTTCCTGCTGTGGGATCGATTGGTCATGTCAGGTTTTTGGATAAAAGCGAGAGACTTCTGGTTCGAAATCAACCGTGTGCTAATTTTTGGAAGGATTATGGAATGCCTGACCCATTGCAGACGCGGTTTGTTGGTAGGTGGAACTTCCCTCAACGAGCAAGGGATTTGCTATACAAGGATAATTTAATGGGGTCGCTGAGAGGGTGTTTCTTGGTGTCAACCAAATTGTCACACAGTTGTGATTGACCCTAGCTGACAAATATTTATGTTCGCCTCATGAGCTCTGCTGCTGCTGACCTGGTTTGTCTGTCTGTACAAAACGTTTGAGAGTATTTTTGAGGAGAACTGGATGAAAAATTAATTATTTGATCAATTATTTGCTTTTTGCGGTTGAGTTTTACCATACCGATAATGAAGTGCGACTTACTTTGACTTAACAAGGGGCCGGGATCATTAGTCAAGTGTGACAAATCGTTGGGTTTTAGAGGGGGAAAGTATAATTTGAAGCCTTCACCGTAATACCAGTAGGAGTTTGAAACAAAACTTTTATTATAATCATTATCAATTGTTAGGGCTCGGCTACTGTTTGTTGTGTTGACTGTTGCTCGCATATGTAAGAGTGATTTGAGGGTGATCTTCCAAATCAGTCATCGTATCAACAACCAAAGTTATGTTCCAGCTATTATTTGATACGAAAGGTTAGTATTCCCCACCGAATGAGAGTGAAGTTTACTAAATTTTAAAGGAAATGGTGAGGAAATTATTTTGCAAACATATCAACGTGTGCAAAAACCTGGAGATTATGAGTTGAGATCATCTTACAGGAGGAGCTTTCCAGTATTGGTGGGAAGGATTGAGGAGTAAAGCGCACCGCATGGAGCACAGATATGCTCAATGACGTTGAGGGTAATGTTGATGGCTCAGAACTTAATTAACACATTTCCCCACTCGAAAAATCCCGATACTACTAAGCGGATCTGCATTTGCAG